>JAJMJN010000017.1:0-180460 GCA_030563685.1 Suhomyces kilbournensis
GCTATAGGAGATCTTGACTCTAGAAAAGTGCAACTCGTTGGTAAAGAAAAGAAACAGGCGTCTCAGACCCGACCAAGGAGAACACATCAAGGAGCTCGCACCCGTAGGAGAACAGAAGCTCACCCAATACTACCTCATTACTGGATCCTTAGGAGAATTATACATAAAAAGGATCCAGCCTTATCCTCATTAGAAAAGTTCATTAGAAACTTTATTAGAAATAATAAAGGAACTGCAGGATAAGAAAAACCAACTCACATTGAAAGCTTGCCCGGCTACAGAGTTGGTTGCTATTATAATTTGCAACCAAGGATGCAAATCCTTCTATTATAAAGTTAAAAAAAAGCCAAAAAAAAAAATAAAATTTAAAAAAAAAAAAAAAAAAGAATCTAAAGACTGGCTAAAGATAAATCCAAGAGGAAGTTATGATATTACCACCACTGTCATGGCACTACTCGAATTTGGATAGAGATTGATAAAAGTTACCACCTTATATCACTTCTCATACTGGGCTAAAAAAAGTTATATTATAAAAAAAAAGGCTACAATCCAAGAGGAAGATATGATATTACCACTCTGTCACATCACTACTCGAATTTGGAAAGATATAAGTTACCACCTTATATCACTGCCAAAATAAAGCTATAAAGATAAAAAAGTTAAAAAACAAAAAAAAATGATAAAATTAAAAAAACAAAAAAAAAGCATAAAATCTAAAAAACTAGATACAACATCCAAGAGGAAATGTTACGATATTACCACCCCTGTCGAATCACTACTCATATTTGGATAGAGTAGATATAAGGTACTACCTTATATCTCTATATTGTAAGGTTAAGAGATGCTAACAATCATAGATCGAAAGCTATTGTTTGCACATGAGATCGGGGCAAATGAGCTCATGCTGCGGTTTGGCCAAGACTTTGAGAGTGTTTAATGGTCTCTTTTCCAGTTTTGTATATCGCTATAATACTATATCGTCGTTGTTTTACCACTAGTAGTTCTCTAAAATTAACGAAATAGTCTTTACTCAAATCAATGGCTGCGAAAAAAAGAATGTCTTGAAAAATAAGGTTGCAGATTGGTGAGAATTATGAACGTATCAGCTTCAGGAGTGATGATCGGTTCAAAACTGATATAGCTTTTTGATTATTGGCAAGAACAGATATAGAATGGAGAAACAGTGAAACAATACAACCTGTTGGTTCCCTTGTTTGACTGAGCTTTTTTACAGAGCACTTGAAACCAGTTATCAAAAGTCAAATGGCTGCGAAAAATTGACGGACAAGTTGAAGTGAAGAGGATGTAGCGCATTAAATTATTGTAGTTTAATTAGATTGACACTTCTGATTAATAGACAAACTTGAATCCTCCTCTTACAAGTTTATTTGTAGAAGCACAGTCAAATTCTTACCTCTACTCTTTGGGGCAATGCCGCACTTTACGTTACCTATCACTAACTGTATTAATATAATATATCTACTTGCTTTTATTTAATATAAAATTGTTTTTTCAATAAAAATATCTACTTACTTTTCTTAAATCTTGATGTAATACTAAAGTTATCTCCTCAAAGAAGTGAACCTACTCAATTTTTGACTAGAATGGGTCTTGGACAAATAAGATGGCGCCGAACTAATCCTTTGCCTAGGATAGGCATGCCTTTCAGCAGTATCAAACAAAGGCTCGTTGGGCGATTCTGTTGGCGAGCCGTCGATTCTGTTGGCAGTGTCTTCAGTATCAAAAGTCAAGTCGTCGACGTTTCTGTTGATCAAGTAACGCAATGCATTGTACCAGATGTTGTGGCGTTGTCTAGTAGCACAAGTAATCTTGATACTTCTATCTTGAGAATTAACCACAATACTCTTGTGATACAAGCCCGTAGGTAACGGATTGTTGTCTTCTACGCTCTCTACACTGACGATAGCAGCAGCCCTGGTTCTGACTGCCGAAGGGTTGGAGAGAACAGGGTTGGACTCGGACCAGTAGAGAGTCAATGTGTAGGGGTGGATCCAGAAGTAACGCTCGTGACGGCTTTCTGAGATGGCGCTGAACGGTCCCAAACGACGGTAATACTTGAACAAGTATTCTCCAATAACCACCTGGGTAATTGCCGGAATCATAGATTTGTCTGTTAATGAAACGTTGGTGGCCATAGAAAGCACGCCGGTGGTATGAAGAGAGTCGGTAATGCTGCCTACCTTAGAGTAATGTGATAAGTTGGATTTTACCGAGTTGGACGCTTGCATTCCTCCAAGTTGTCTGGAAAGCGACGAGGTGGCTGACTGTGGGGTGCCTCTCAATCTGGCTGCGGTATTTGGCGGAGTGTACTTGATGATCAGATCTGTATCGGTGATACGTTCTGGCGGGGTTCTGTTGGGAATATTCGAGAAAGAAGCTGTTTGAGGGAGCACAGGCGTAATTATGTCGTCTTTATGCTTGAAGCCACGCTTCTCGGCGTGTTTCTTGAAGATATCGTCCGACACTCTCTCGATAGACAAGCTCTTGAACTTGAGCAATTGCTGGTAGTAGCTCGAAGGAATCACCTTGACGTTGTTCACGTCAGGCGTAGGCGATACGGTGGTGGTAATAAACTCGCTCGAGGGGATACAGAGCAAGCCCAAGTTACGGCCCACCATCTCAAACTCGCTCTTATTTTGCACCATATGGCTCAACTCTTCGTACTTGGCGAGCTGCTCGTGTGACAACACATTCAAGCCGAGTTCCAGGGCCATATTCTTGATTTCCTCTTCGGTATAGACTGGTTTAGGACCAACTGCCGAGAGAGCCTTCAACTCCTGGTACTCGTCTTTTTCAAGCAAAACCAAGCCGTAATTGGCCAGCCTTTCGATAATGTCTTCCTTACTTATCTCCTCGTTGGCCTTACTCAAGCTGAAGATTTGGGAGTCTTTTTCTACAATCTGCTGCTTCATCTTAAGAAGCTCGGCTTCTGGAAGGACTGCCATTAAAGACGACTCGGCAAACTGCCTGAGCTTCGTCTCATCTACTCTGGACAATTCCTCAAGCTCTTGTTTGCTGATAACTACCATTCCAAGCTTGGAAGCAGAGGTGCTCAACTCTTCGTGGTTCAACACAAACGACTCTTCTGCATCTGCAAAAGCTACACCCGAGTCGACCGACGGACTTCTACGGTGTGAATTTTCCAACTCAGAAAACTTGTCTTGAGTCAATAAAACATAGCCTGAAGCTGCCAATTTGGACTTTAAGCTCTCGATATTTGAGAAATCCAATAAGGAACGAAGCTCATTACACTCCTTTACAAGCACAGAATAACTCTCTGCATCGACTGCCACCTTTCCTTCGTCTCTGGCCTTAACATCGGCACTCTTGGAAGACTCTTTGTGAAGAGAATCCAATTTGTCAGACGCTACAACCAGCAAGCCCAAAGTGCTGGCAATTCCAGCCAAGTACGAATGTGAAGGGCTGGTTGTATTGGTGATAAGCGCATCATACTGGCTCTTTTCCACCGCTACGTATCCTTCCGAAGCAGCTTTTTCACTTAAAGTCTGCTCTGAAAGGGCCTTTACGCTCTCAAACTCGTCCTTAGGAACAACAGTAAATCCATAAGTGGTTGCAGATTCCTTGATGTTTTCAATCGACGGCTTGTTGGCTCTAACCAATAAGTTATCATACTCTTCACTTTCGATCAACTTAAGTGATGTTCCTTCGATTTTGTCTTCAAGTGAAGCATCGGCCCTCTTTTGTAACTCAGCCAACTCTTCCTTATTCAATATAACACCACCATGTGTATCAGCATGTTCAGTTAAATAGCTCAAGTTAGGACTCTCCAAGTTCTGGCGCAATTCCTGCAATTCTACAGCAGGAATAACCACCATATTCTCCTTTTGAGCTTTATCAGCCAAGCTTTCGCCAGCCAAAGTCTTTAATGCTTCAAGATCCAAGGAGCTTATTAAGATGTGTTGAAAGTTGGCAGACTTGTTCTTCAAAGTATCCAAAGATGGGTTTTCTAAGGTCTCATATTCTTCAAAATCTACCACCTTTTTACCTTCTTCTTTTGCTCTTTCCTCGATGGGCTTACTTAAATTCTCATACTCTTCCACATCAACCACCTTCTTGCCTTCTTCTTCAGCTTTTTCTTCAACAGACTTCTTGGAGTTTTCAACCAATGCAGAATATTCTGACGATTCGATAACTACATGGTCATGAAGAGATGCTTTTTCTATAACATGGCCAAGTGTGGGCTTCTCAGAGCTCTCTCTAAGAGTGTTAAAATGCTCAATTGGAACCACAGTCAAATTTCTTGAAGCTGCCTTAGATTCAAGCAGTTCATTGGCTTGGTTCCTTAAGCCTTCTAATTCTTCTGTTGAAACTACGGTGTGCCCGAGAACTTCTGCCTTTTTGGAGATGTGCTCCAAATCGGGCTTTTCACTATGGCCTATAAGTGTTTCATACTGGTTCTTTTCGACCAACACCAAGTTTTCTCTCTGTGCTTTAACATCCAAAGGTTCCACCAACTTCTCGTATTCTTCCTTTGGTACCAACTTGAATGATAATTCTTCAGCCAATTCTTCAATTGGCTTTTCAGATTTCTTTTTCAATTCACTGAATTCTTCATTTTCAATGACCACATGGTTGTTCTTTTCAGCCAAAGACTTGAGATGATCTACGCTTGGAGAAGTTGCCGTTTGCTTCAAATCCTTCAATTCTTCAATGGCAATTGTAGAAAGACCAAGAGCAGAAGCCTTTGCAGTTACATGGTCAATACCAGGACTGTCTGCTTTACTCAATAACTCAGAATATTCTTCTTTGCCAATCAAAATTTGTCCGATTGTAGCAGCTTTATCCTCAAGAGGCTCAGCAACAGATTGCTGTATCTTTTCATACTCTTCAGTAGGAACAATGGTAGAATTGTAGGACTTTGCTTTCAAGGTTAAGTAGTCTAAAGATGGCGTTTCAAGTTGTTTTTGAAGAGAGCTATAGTCTTCTAAAGGCACCAATTTCAAGTCCTTTCTGGCTGCTTTTTCTTCTAGTGATTCGTCAAATGACTTTGTCAATTCATCATGTTTCTTGATGGGAACAGCAACATGTTCGTGTCTCGACAAGTGTTCAGCCAAATGATCTAGATCTGGAGAAAGGGCCTTACTCCGAAGTTCTGCATGCTCAGAATTAGCAAGGATAGTGTGGTCGTTCTTGCTGGCAATTTCTGCCAAGAGTCCAAGACTTGGAGCAGAAACTGTCTGCTCGAGCTTCTCGTACTCTGATTTGTCTACAACCACCATATTCTTTTCCAGAGCAAGTTCCTGTAACGACTTATTATGGTACGATTCGAGAGAATTGTACGCTGATTCTTCGACGACTTTATAGCCCAAAGTGCTTGCCTTTTCATTCAAATAATCAATGGACGGAGAGCTCAAGTTTCTGGTCAATTGTTCATATTCTGAAGTAGAAATGGCCGTGAGTCCAAGTTCAGCAGCTCTTTCTTCAATAGATCTTGCAGCTTGTGATTCCAACTCTTGAAGTTTCTTACTTTCAACAACCTCCAAGCTCAATTCACCTGCTTTTTCTCTGATATAATCTACACTAGGGCTGTCAATTTTTGTCTTCAATTCCTGTAAGGATGTTGGAGAAATAACAGTCATATTCTTCTCTTTAGCATGGTTTTCCAAAGACTTGTTTGCTTCACTAGTAAGCTCTTTATGCTCTGACTGTGGAATCACTACATGATTATGTTCCTTAGCCTTTTCGGTTATATGTGCCAAAGATGGGCTGGAAGACTTTGAAACCAACTCTTTATGATGATCAGATTCTAAAAGAGATAATCCTAAGATGCCAGCAGCAGCCTCCAAATGGTTTCTACTTGGTTTATGGGCAAGATCCTGCAACTCTTGAAGCCTTTTCTTCTCAATAACCTCAAGATTCAAGGCACTTGCTTTTTCTTCAAGGTACTTTTGAGTAGGTTCGGCAATTGAGTGTTTCAAAGAGTCATGTTCAGAAAGAGGAACAACGATATGTCCGGATGTTTTTGCTTTTTCTTGCAAGTATTTCAACGTAGGTGAACTGATAGTGTTCTGCAAAAGGGAGTATTCTGTTTTATCTACAGTCACCAAACCTTGGTTAGAAGCATACTTGTCAATATCTGCACGGCTTGGATCCACCAAACTGTCGTATTCTTGTTCGGAAATCACAGAATACTTAAGAGAAGCTGCTTTTTCTTTCAAGTACTCCAAGCTAGGGTTATCTATCTTGTTGGTTATAATAGAATAAGTTTCGTTTGGAATAAGGGTATGCTTTTTAGCCTTTGAATGCTCCAACAACTGCTCAAGCGATGGATTAACCAATTCCTCATACTTGGTATTAGGTACAAGAACAAGGTTTTGCTGTTTGGAGTGTTTTTCCAAGAACTCAATAGCAGGCTCTTCAACAATCTTCTTCAACGAAACTAACTCATCAGTAGAAACCAAAGACATTGCTTGATCTTTAGCATGTTTTTCGAGGTACTCAAGGCTAGGATGGGTAATACTGTTCTCCAACCCTTCAAATACAGAGTTGGAAACCACTATGGAATCGTAGGTTTCAGCGTAGCTGTTCAACTGATCAATAGTAGGTGACTTCAATTGAACTAAATCGTTATATTCGTTCTTTGGCACCACAATTAGTCCAGCAGACTCAGCTTTCTCTTCAATGTGTTCTCGTGAAGGAGAAGATACCACGTCAGTTAACTTGGCATAATCCTCGTTTGAAACTACAACAAAGTTCTGCTTTGTAGCATGTTTCTTTAAGTATTCCAAAGAAGGCTTATTAACCTTGTTCAAAAGATCTTCATGGTCTTTTTCAGAAACCAACTTGAAATTAATACTGCAAGCTCTCTTTGATAACTCTTCGACCGTTGGGTTTTCTACAGAATTGACTAGCTGCTTGTGTTCACTCACAGGCAATAACACAAGATCCTTCAAGCTAGCCTTTTCTTCAAGGTATTCTTTAGTAGGACTCTTGAAACCTTGACTAACTCTTTCAAATTCGTCTTTGTTAACAACAATAGAACCATAACTCTTAGCATTCTTGGTCAAGAAATCCAATGAAGGAGATTCACTATTGTTCTTTAAGCTTTGATGGAGTTCTTCTGGCACAACTACAAGTCCCATAGTACGAGCCTTACTTTCCAAGTAATCTTGAGAAGGACTTTCGATTCTTTTTAACAACTGCTCGTGTTTGTGAACAGGCAAAGCTACTAAGCCAACTGCTCCTACTTTTTCAAGTATATGTTCTTTCGTAGGACTGTTTGCTCTATTGACCAAATTACTGTGGTCTCTTTCAGAGAGAGTAACGAGCCCGTGTGATTGGGCGTGCTCAACAATAAACTCTTTAGATGGGTCGGAAGCAATATCCTTCAACTTCTTATATTCTTCAACTTCAATTAACTCATGGTTGATGGTTTCAGCATGCTCAGAAAGACTTTCTTTGGTAGGGTTCTTCAATCTTTCATGAGCTTCAGTGCTGATAGTCATAAAGCCTAAAGAGCTAGCCTTTTCTTGGATATGCTCTATACCAGGCAGGTTTGCTAGAGCTTTAATATCAGCCAATTCTTGCTGTGGAATCACAGCATGCTCATACTTGTTGGCATTTTCTGCAACCTTTTCCAATGAAGGCTTATGGGCCAAGTCCGTTAAAGATTTGTGCTCTGAAACATCCAAAACCACCAGGTTATTTTCCCCTGCCTTTTGTGCAATGTGCTCTAGTGAAGGAGAATTGGCTTTTTCTTCTAATTCTCTATACTCCTTTTCATTGATAACTTCATATCCAAGAGTCTTTGCGTGGTTTTGGATGTAAATGAGCTCTGGATGTTCGAGTTTATTTACTAAACTTTCATAATCACTCTTATTTACGGCAATTAATCCAAGTTTAGAAGCATTTAATTCGATATCTTCTTTGGTAGGCGATCTTAATCTTTCAAACTTATCCTTACCAACCAAAACCATAGAAACCTCTAATGCTTTTTCCTGTAAGTACTCCAACGATGGCTTCTCAAAGGAGCTTATCTTGGATTCATACTCTTTTTTATCAGCTACAATTAATCCATGTTTTTCTGCCTTACTCTCTAAGAAAGCAGGAGTAGGAGAAGTGGCAATATCATTTAACTCCTTCAACTTTTGCTCCTCGATCAAGCTAAGATTCGACTTCTGGGCCTTCTCAGTCAAGAATTCCACCGTAGGACTTTCAATTATCTTGCACATCTCAGCATATTCCAGATCAGTAACAGTCACGTAATTAAGAGCCTTTGCTTTTGAGGTAACCTGCTCAATGGTAGGAGTATTTGCAGCTCGTTCTAGCAGTTTATACTCCTCTTCAGATATAGCAATGAGCTTGTGATCCTTTGCATGCTGCTCAATATACTCCTTCGATGGTGATTCTAGCTGGTCTACAAGCTTGGCATGGTCTTTAGAGTCCAATAATACCAATCCTAAGCCCAAGGACTTAGAGTGTAAGTGTTCCTTTGTAGGATTGTTAGCCAAATTCTCCAACTTTACATGTTCTTCTTGTGGTATCGAAACAAGACCCAATGCTTTTGAGGACTTGGTTATATGCTCTTTATCTGGGGAATGGGCTAACTTCGTCAAGCTCTCCAATTCTTGCTTTGGAACCACCATCAAGTCCAATTTTTCGGCATTCAGCCTAATTGATTCAACATTTGGGTTGGTTAATTTGAATAACTCCTCATCGGTGATCAACACAGAGTCGTATAAAGCAGCCTTTTCAAGTAAATGCTCTTTTGAAGGAGTATTCGTAGTAGCTTTCAACTTCTCATACTCCTTACTTTCAATCAAATCGTGACCAATAGCACCAGATTTAGTCACCAAGAACTCCTTAGAAGGGCTTTCTACGGTCTTTTTCAACTCCTTCAACTCCATTTCTGGCACTACAGCAAGCTGGTGTTTTCCTGCAACACTCTTGACATGTTCTACTCCTGGAGAATGTGCCAATTCTTCCAATTCTTGTGCTTTCTTTGCTGGTATAGCGACATGACTGTGCTTCTCAGCAAGAACTTGAACATTTTCAAGAGAAGGCGAAATCAATTGGTGTAGATCCGCATCTTTGATAACTGAATAATTGAGTTCGGAAGCTCTCTCTTTCAAATGCTCAAGAGAAGGTTCGTTAGCTAATGAGGTCAATTGAAGTAAATCACTTTCTTTTATTAATGAATAGTTAAGCTCAGAAGCTTTATTCTTCAAGTGGTCGACGCTAGGATTATTAGCAAGTTCTTTCAACTCCTTTAATTCGGTACTAGGAATGACCGAATGGTCAAGATCTGTAGCTTTGGATTTGATAGATGTGATATCAGGATTAATAAGAGACTCATATTCATTTGTAGGAACCAAAGAATGATCAAAAGCAGTTGCTTTGGTCTTTACGACATCAATAGTAGGATTAACTAAAGATTCATATTCATTTGCTGGAATTAACTCGTGTTCATGCACCTTGGACTTTTGCTTTATATGCTCAATAGTAGGATTATTGGCTTTTTCAGTCAAGTCTTCAAGCTCTTGAGTAGATAATACTGAATAATTTGAACTTTCTGCCTTCTCCTTGATATGCTCAATATTAGGATTGTTTGCTAACTTAGTCAAGGAGTCATACTTTGAATTTTCTACTACAGTGTAGTCAAGATTCTTAGCATGCTGGGTGACTTCCTCAATAGTAGGAGTATTGATCTTCCTTTGAAGCTCGGAATATTCAGCCTTGGGAACTACATTATACTCAAGATCAGAGGCTTTCTTCTTAATATACTCAATAGTTGGCGACTCGACCGAGTCTTTCAACTCTTTATACTGAGAAGACTTTATTACTTCATATCCCTTTGATTTAGCCTTGGAACTAAGTTGTTCTATCGAAGGTTCGTTGGCTGCCTTGTACAATTCAGTATATTCTTTCTTCGACAACGTAAGCAAATCGTGCTTTTCGGCATGTAACTGGATATGGTTCAATGGAGGATCATTAGCAAGTTTATCCAAAGAAGTGTATTCTTTAGAAGGGACTAATTTGTGGTTGATTTCATGAGACTTTTCGGTCAAGTACTCGATCGAAGGGGCAGAAATAGACTCTTTCATCAGATTATACTCTGATTCAGGCACGGTGACATGCTCCTTTGACTTTGCATGCTTAATAATTTGGTCAATTGACGGACTAACAAGATAATTATGGGTCTCTACAGGCACCACCACCGCATTAAACTTACTTTGAAGAGTATTAGTTAACGTTTGAAGGTCAGGCGCTACTAAAGCCTTGTGTTCGTCCTGATGAAGTACCACCAAATTATTCTCCTTTGCTTTTTCAGTGATATGCTCCACAGTGGGATCATTAGCCATCTTCACTAGCTTATCATAAAAGGCAGAAGGCGACAAGATCAAGCCTAGTTTGTTGGCTTTCTCGGTCAAGTATGCCTTGTTGGGCTTTTCATGGTCGACTATTAATTGCTGGTAGCTTTTGTAGTCGGTTTCTGATAATGTGTATAGCTTATTTTCCTTACACTTAGACGTCAAGTATGCTACTGAAGGATTTGTGAAGTTTGAATGGGATTTGGTGAGTTTTGCAAGCTCAGAACTCTTCACTATTTCAGAGTCTATGGCCCTAGCTTTGGTAGAGAGGTACTCTTGAGATGGGTTTTCATAAGATTCCTTTGTTTTCTTTAACGTATCAAGCTCGTCTGAATTAATGGTGACTATTCCCGAAGAACTCAACTTCTTTTTCATTTCCTCTTCGTCCAATAACTCGTCGTATTGCTTCTTGGTCAATACAGTATATCCCTTTCCTTCAGCATAAGCAACAAGTTTATCATCACCAAAAGATTCTACATTATTCTCATTCAACTCTTGGTACTTTTCAAACGGAATCAAGATTAAGTTGTTTTCCATGGCGTAATTTTCGATCTGCTGGTTTCCAGACAATTCAGATAAAACAGACTTTTTGGGCTTCATTTCGACGTCGGAATCCGAATCTGACTCGATTAAATATGGAATATTGTAGTCTCCAGCAATGGCAGCTGCATTAAAGCTTTTACTGTGAGTGGACTCATTATCGGATATGTCGAGTTTGGGCTTTTTGGATGGAGTAGCGATGTTTTCTCCAATGAAATCTTCCCATTTTCCGCTCTTGGCGTCTTCTTCACTGGTTATATCATCGTCTACTACAACATACAGGGCCTTTTTGGCAGGAGAAATGGACGCTTTGCTGGTGTTTCTCGTCTCGTTAGTTGACCTCAATTTCTTGTTGCTTTTTTGCAATTTCAATGGAGTTTTCAGGCGTTGTTGGGATAACTGGTGCTCGTCTCTTCTATTTTTCAAGATGGCCAGTCTTAACTTTGCGATGGTTCTATTTGAATGGGTCAAAGTGGTTCTCAAAGTTTCGATTTCCAATTGGGGGTTTCTTGGGTCCGTATCAGGCAATTCCAAAGGCTGAGAATCAAGTAAAATACTATCGAAATCCATTTCGTCGTCGCTGTCTTCACCTATAGATAAAGCTGTATGGGAATGGGAATTGGTGGTAGTATCAGCAGTCGGGGGGATCAGCTTGGGATCTTTGATACTGGAGAGTTTCAAGTGCAATTGGTCGTTTTCATCGTTGAGTTCTTCGATCTTTTCATTCAAATCGTTGATTTCTTTGGTGAAAGAAGACTTGAGCGAAGTGTAGTTCTTGGAAACAGACTGGTGCTTGAGCAAAAGGTCGTCGTTTTCTTTCTGTAATACCCCGAGCTTGATCTGGAGCTCCTGGTTGAGCTTGTGGAGCTTTTCTTTATTGGTATTCAAGGACGTGACCTGGTCGTTGAGGTTGATCAAGTTGGATTCCAACTCCCAGTTTTTGTCCTTCAAGTCACTTTCAGAGTTGATTTGAAACAGCCGGGTATTCTTTAGCTTGAAGATCTCGTCCTTGTACGTCTGAATCTCGTCCTGGGACGTCTTTAACTTGGCTTTATACTTGGAGTTTTCAGCCGTGAGTCTTCTGCATTCGCCCAAGAGGTTTTCACTGAGTCCCACCACGAAACTCATATCGTTACCTTTGGATTCAGGCCCCAACGACGGCGTGGTGTGCGTTAAAGCGGCGGGCATTGACGACCTCTGGAGCTTTTTGGAGGGTCCGGCAGAACTGGGAGACCCGGCAGAAGCACCGAATTTGGCCTGTGGTGGCACGGGAAATACGTTTTCTTGGTCATCGATGTTCTTGTTGTGGACCCGTAACGATTTGTCGGACTTTCTCTGGAAGAGTTTCTTCTGGATGTCCAGCAACTGGCCTCGTATGTCTTCTTTAGACGGAGAGCTCATACTAAACTGAAAACACACGAAAGAACCAACCTAATAAAGCTTAATTGAACAAATGAAACTACCTTTGAGTGTAGATTTGTGTATAGATCAATGACTGTAGCAACAAGAAATGTGGATAAATAAACATAAACATGAAAAATGACGTGTGAAAAAACAAACTCGCGCGGCGCACGAGACGAGAGAAGGAAGAGAAGGCAGAGAGACAACAGAACACAGAGATGTGGTAGTGTAGTGAGATAAGTGAAGGTAGTTAGAGGTAGTTAGAACAGCGTAGAGGTTTGAGGTGTGTCAGTTTGTGGTGTGTCAGTTTGAGGTGTGTCAGTTTGTGGTGAAATGTTTCTCTAGTTTGGTATTGGTGACGCCAGTGTAATATTGGATCAGCCCACTCGCGTCTGGCCGAGATTTTAGTTCCAGAGTAGTTTCAGAGTAGTTAGAGTCAAGGGGCGAATAGAACACTAATGGAGAAGCTAAACGAGTGTACTTGTCGATTATATAAGAATATATACTAGTGTCATTGTATGGTGGTGACGCATCATGTAGAGGTAAGACCTGCACTCTTGCTCTTGATTCTCTCTACATCCTCACTCAATCCTCACTCACCCTCACTCTATACTAGTTATGGTTTACCCTTGATTCTCTCACACTACATCCTCACTCACCCTCACTCTATACTAGTTATGGTTTACACTTGATTTTTATACCTTATTAAAATTTTAAAGTAAATATACCGGATAGGGCTGTCATAGTAGTCACTTTAGGTTAAGATTGTAACTATAGGTGGCTATAATACAGAAATTCACTAATAAAAGTAAACGGGAATCAACAGTCTGGTGTGATGGACAGATCTAGAAATCACTAAGGGCCGAAGGAACCACTGAAGCCATGGAAAGTAAATAACGGAGAAATCAGAGTAGAGTATGGAATATAGGGACTTATGTGGCTAGTTTAGCAGCATGTTTTCTATCCTATAGAGAACAATGACGAATTGTGTCTGATTGTGAGGTATTTTAAAAAACCAATGATACTTAGAGTAGTCTAATAATTCAAAGGCAATACCAATTATATACCTCAGTATGAATAGTAAGTCAGTTTGATTTCTATAATTCTGATAATTAATATGTATTAATTAAGAGTGTATTTAAGTGAATAACGTACCATTGACCCATCTAATCACTATATTCGTAGTCATTGTCTAAATTGCCTTTTTAGAGATTTTTTTTTTTGGGTGCAAATTTTATTGTAGTACTGAATAGACAGTGGTAGTAGAACTACAGGATACCCTAGTCTGCCACAATTCAAGGCCGCTTTATTGCTACTAAATCATATCTTGCTACCGATATGTTTTATCTCCTACCGTTTTAAACGTTGCCTAGTTAATAGCGACTCAATTCTCGTAGAACCTAAAATACTCTACTGGCTGGAGAGCAACCCAATAATAATTCACTAAGATATATGTACTAAACTGCATGGGTAATAATATGTAGCGATCCTAGTAGGATTTCTAAAGTGAGATCTCAAGTGTCATTTATTATGGTTGAACTTTGGTCAGTAACTTCTTTGGACAGTGAAACGAAGGTTAGGATGGTACAGAGATACGCCTAGAGAATTATTAGAAAGAAATATAATAAAGATAGATACAAGATAAACTATTTACATAATGATGATACATATTACTACCCAAATATGTATTGGATATCACCCTTGTTTTCGAGTACTCTTCACAGCAAGGAGAAATACATTGACATACTAGCAATCTACAAAAGAAACATCCTGAATATAGTCAAATAGTATCAGGTATACACGAGCAAATACTCGAATACGATATAGTAAATAATTGAAGCGACTTCGCAGCCAAATCATTATGAGAAATATATTAATTAGGCTGCAGATCTTAGCATTTAAGATTGGACTAGTGTTGATATCCTTCATTACCAGTTCTATTTCCTCAACATCCAGCAAGCAGGCCTTGTTAGGTACAATGTACTTTATTTTTATCAACTATGTTCCAAATGCAGTATATAACTACGCAGCTCTAACATCTAGCACTTCAAAAAAACATCCTATCACTCCGGAACCGGAACCAGAACCGGAACCTCCACTCTTTATCCTGGACTCTTCACCATGCTCTCTACATCAAGTACTCTTTACTCTTTACATCAAATACTCTTTGGGCGAGCTATCTTTACTGAAATATCGTAAAAACTTTTGAGGATTAAAAATAGTACCTATAAGGAATAGCACATTTCTATAGATCTTTATAGTTCTAGACCTAGTACTCAATTATATAAAAACTAGGCACTATACATCTTGAACATCTTGCACTTCAAACATCCTGTACTCTATATTATCCAGACTAAGGCAGAATAAAGAATCATTATCTGCCCGTTTTTTCGCAGCCATTGATCTCTAAATATCCTTGCACATATCTTGGATCACAGTAAAAAGTAGTAACATTTGGCTCCGAGCTTTCACACAAATGAACGCTGCCCTCTACACGGGGGTAATAAATCAACATCATATGTTCATGGAATTAATTATATGGCCATACCTATGTTTAATTGCAAAATGTACTAGAGATAATGTAACATTCTGATAGAATTACCATTATTATTAGGATCATTTTTTTCATTAACATTATGTTAGGTATTAGTTTTTATAAGTATACATATAGTATACAATTACTTTGAACAACGTATTTATTAAAATCAACTCTTGAGTTTAGAGGAGCTCTGAATGCTTTTACTGATAATGGTTTATTAAAGTTATAGGAGGTAATCTGATCGTTTTCGCATCCATATCTTTAATCATAATTGGTACAGTAAATTGAAATAGTAACATCCAGCACTCAACATTCTGATTTACCAAAGAGTTTATTCAGTGTAGAGAATGACCTAAGCAGACTTCATGAGAATAATTGAGGGTTCTTTATGGATGAAAATAAGCCTAATTATTCATGCTAGCTACACTGTAAAGAAAAATACAAGTGAAGAGGACAATCATATCTCGTCCATTAGGGCTTGCAAACCCTCAATGTAATCAATTAGTCTTGTTGGATTATGACATTGTAAACATAACAAACACAATGGAAGAGCCCATTCAGTTCTACTGGTTATTGAATTCATAATGTAACCTCTATTTTATCTCCTTTCATAGGTGTTATCACTGCTCAGTCTACGATGCTGCAATAACCCAACCGTAACAGAATTGGATCTATAGTACGAAGGCCTGTTATTTATGTGCTTTTCTGAAGTAGCATTGGAGATTTCCTCCTTATCATTACCGAGGTGTATAGCCTTGGGAAATGGCGAGTAGACAGGATCCTTTTTATAGTGGTTATTGTACTGATTGTCAAAGATATTTTTACGGAGAGAGCTCTTCAAATGGGAATGGACAGTTGATTGAGGAGCTGTCGGTGCGTTCCGAACAAGAGGCGAAGATACTCTAGGAGAGGTGTCAACTGGCACTTTTTCGCCTTTATAGTCGGTTTTTGGTACTATTGTACGAGTTGATTCGGTGGATGCAAGCGAAACTGAAGGGGTCATATTGGGGGTTACAGAGATACTATTGCGAGGAACGCCTGCCATTAAACCAGCAGGAACGTCTTCAAACTCAGGTAGATCGTCAGTAAATATGACTGGACCTTTATTTGGTTGTCTCGGCGGGTTATTGATAAGACGAGGCAAGTTCGATTCGTGGGATTTCGCCCTGTTATTAAGCGATAAGAATTTTGGCCGAGAAGGGGCTTCGACTTTGGACGAAAATGCTAGGGTCAAGTTGCCTTCTTCTTCGTCGCTTTCGTCTTCGTTTGAAGAGGAGGATGAAGAGCTGGAGGTGCCAGATGTAGAGTAGGAAGAAGTCCTAGCGATCTGGCCAAACGGCCTTGCCTTTGGAGCTATTCCCTCGAGATCTGTCCGTTTTTTCTCTTTATTCAAATCAAACTTTATACCCTTATTCATCAGAGTACCGAGATCAAACGTTTTGAACTGATGGCTAATATTCTCCATATGGTCACGAACTAGGTTAGGATCCGACTGAATATCACCGGTGTTGACCAAATTGTACCGAGTAAGAATATAGTTATCACTGATACTATCTAACGAAGCAAAACTGTCACTAAGAGGAAGAGACATCACAGAACTGGGTCTTTCTCCATAAGCCCCGACTTTCAAATGACTAGGCTTCTTTACTGGGATAGGCGCGACCATCTGAGGCTCTTCTCTTTCTTCCAGGCCCGAACATACAGAGTTGTTTTTTAGGGTAGGAACAGAGAAAAGAGACGACGACCGCCGTCTTTTATCATCTTTTAGCTGTATTCCCTTAAAAGTATCTACCACAGACTGGTTTTTCAAGTACAAGTCGCCGCCTACGTTGCGCTTTGTTTCGATCTGAGGAGCCTCTACCACGCCAGAAGAACTTCCCCTTCTACTGGATCCAGCAGTATCGCTGTCTATGACTTCCTGAAGCATCCAGTTGGGCCGGGACTCTCGAATGCCTGCAATGGAGTACGAGCTGGAAGGTTTGTGGCCAACAAACGAGCCTTTGTGCGGCGAAATGGGCGACAGAGGATTGACGTATTCTGACAAGATGAGCGAGTGATTATAAGGTTTGTTCAAGGTCAAGTTGCTGCTGGAAGAATCTTCGCTGGAATTGCTTCTTGAAAGCTCTTGCTGTAAAGCTGCAAACTTCTCGCGTATATCTGTTCCTTTACCTCCACCAGCCTTGATGGCTTGGACTAGCCCGTGTCTTATTCTACTGCCTATTCCCACCACGGCATTTTCGATCTCGTCACTAGAAATCTCCTCGTTGAAGGACAAATCTAGGATTTTCTCTTCACTGTTGAGATGTAGCAAGTCTTTGAGCAGCACTAGATCATCTTCTAGGCCCATCAATGTGAATGGATGTGTTTTTATGTCGGCAATCTCGATTCTGGTGCGGCTGTTCTTGTCCAACATCTTGCTAACCAAATCCTTGGCCAATTCAAACTCGTGCTCAGAGACGTCTCCGGGTGAGTTGAAGTCGAATCGCGATTTGGGAAACTCCAATGGCTGGTTGACTATTACTTGGAATAAGCCAAATTCGGAATCGGCGTTGAACGGCACTTTTCCAAAGAGAAGGCAGTAGAGAGTGACACCCAAAGCCCAGATATCGATTTTGTAGTCGATTTTTTCAGCCATTTTCGTCAACACGAGCTGGTTGTTCTTGAGAGCTTCTAAGGAAGTGGCAGAAACGGAGGAAGAGCTCTTTCCTGCTATGTCTGTAGAGGAGGAGAAGTTTGTTTGGCAGAGTTCGGGTGCAAAAAACGCCGGTGTTCCAGCCGTTTTCGCCAACTCTAGCTCGTTTATGGGCGTTCCGTAGGTGTTTTCGTCCAAAGAAGACGCAAAAGATACGCCGAAATCGCTGATTTTCACGGTGTTTTCGGCACTGACCAAGAGATTGGCCGGTTTGATGTCTCTATGAACAATTCCTTGGAGATGCAAGTACTCTAGCCCTAGAAGCACGTCTCTGAAGATTTTGCGGGTTTGTTTAAATGTCAAATTGGGAGAAAAATCGTTGGAGAGCAAGTACTCGTCTTGGTCAATATCGTCGTCTTTATCGTAATCTGAGCCAAGAAGGAGCGAAGGTTTTCGAGATTTGTCTCCTCTGCACGGAATTTCCTCGCCATTTTCGCCATTATTCCTTTCTTCGTTATCTTTTCTTTTCCTTCTTATCGACCTTTTCCATCGGATCTCTCCTTTCTCCAAATACTCCAAAACCAAATAGATCTTGTTGGTGTTCATATCGTCCAACACCTCAATGAGCTTGACAATGTGTTTGTGGTTGCATTTCTTCATTATGGCAATCTCCCTCTTTATTTTATCAGATTCGTTGATTGGGGCTGGTTTGGTGGAGGAATCTCTGCGGAGCCTGAGAGCGGGCCGGTCTTTCTTGGACTTTCTATTAACAATTTTGATGGCCACAAGCTGGTCATTGACCAAGTCTTTGGCCAACTTGACCTTGCCATGCTCGCCTCTACCGATTTCACGCAAGATTTCATACGTATTCAACACTCTTCGTTTGGTGATGGGATCGTATTCAAGGTAAACGTGGTTCGTTTCTTTGACCCCAGTGGAGTACTGTGCAGATGGTGAAGGTAGCTTGTAGTTGAAGTCCATACTGGAGCGTGGAGATTTGAAGGAATCTGTGGGAGACTTCGAGTCTGTAGGAGACCAATTTCTATTAGACCCATTAACTCCGTTATGAGTCAGATTATTCGCTGATTTTTGGGAACTGATCGAACTGCGACGCTTCAAGGTGATATCGCTCGCAGCCTTTTCTTCTGGTTTTTTACTAAAAGAAGTGACACTCACCGCAGAGTTTGATCTGCTACGGGTATCTAAAGACCGATGCAACAAGCCTGTGACTTTTCCTAGCAAGCTCAGTCTGGGCAGACGGTCTTCCAGCACACGAGGAGATGCTAGTGGAGATATTGAGGGGCTTAGTTCGGTGGCGGTGGCCTGGCTGAGATCGACGGTGAGCTTGGAGACACCCGTGGTGGGAACGCCTGTTTTGGAGAAACCAGGTGCCAGGATGGGTTTTTCAGTCCTGGAGTCGGAAAAATCACTCATACTATGAAGATTTGCTTAAAATATAACAGTACAAGTGGTGATTTGGGATTGGTCAAGTGTAGTTGGTGAACCGATGTGAATGGAATTAAGTGTAGGATTGGTAATATTAGCAGATATAAATCTAGTTTACAGATATTAGCAGTGATTCATTGATAGAACTGAAACAACAAAGTAGTCGTTTGGAAGTATACAAGGGTCAACGGGTTATAGGTATGAGTGGTATGGATGTGGGTATTGCCGGTGAGGTGATGAACGGTGCGGTCACGTGACCACTTCCCCGGAGCCACCTACTACAGTTGGGATAAAACACTGTTGTAGAGGGTAAATCACTGGGTACTAGTATACTTAGTACCAGTACGAGACACGAAAATGAAGTAGAGCTCTACATATACACTTACCTGACCAATTGACCTTTTTACTTGGACTTTTCAGCCTAGGATTAGTGAATACTGCGGGGGAATAAAACGCGGAGAATACTACACTAAAAAAAATTGATAGTACACTAAAGAACACTAACTATGAACACCAAAAATTGACTGACACTAAAGAACACTAACTATAAACTACACCAAAAATTAACTGTAGAAGTACACTATAAACTATACCAAAAATTAACTGTAGAAGTACACTATAAACTACACTATAAACTACAATACACTACACTATAAACTACACCAAAATTAACTGTAGAAGTACACTATAAACTACTCCAAAAATTGACTGTAGAAGTACACTATAAACTACATTATAAACTACAATAAACTACAATACACTACACTATAAACTACAATAAACTACAATACACTACACCATAAACTACAATACACTACATTATAAACTACACTGTGCACGAAGTATACTCATTTTCTAATTTGTAATTTGTCTATTTTTCTCGCGCTGTTTTCCACTCACTAATCGTGGCCACCATAATCAAAGTATACTGATTATAGGCTTCACTGATTATGGGCTTCACTGATTAGGCTTCACTTAACACAATAGTCATAACAGGTAAATTCTATAGTTTAGCCTTGGTTCGCTTATCCATCTATATAAAGTACTGAAGCGCAAAACCTACATAGATTAAAATACGCACTTTTCAGCAGGACTAGTTTGGGCGCGACGCGACAATTGAATGAACTGAAATAACAATATAATCACTACAGTCTACGAAATAGTTTGTTGAAAGAACATGTTCCAGGTATTGGACAGAATCGCTATTGATAATGAACTTGCCACTATCAAGTTTATAGGACAGCTTCCCCCTGAAGTGTGGGGCAATACGGTGGCCCTAGGTATAGAATGGGACCAACCAAAGCGTGGTAAGAATAATGGTGATATTAATGGCGTGCAATACTTCCAAGTATCATCACCAATGGCAGGATCGTTTATTAAAGCCACCAACAAAAAGATTAAAAAAGCGCGCACTTTTGCCAGCGCGCTCGTGGCTTCTTATGCGACCAACCACCAATTCTCGCACGACATCCATTTTGGCTCCAAGGTGGCGGAAGGCTACGGGTTTGATAAGCTAAATGAGCTCCAGGGCGACCTCACCAACCTCAAGTCTTTGTCTTTGCAACGACACGAGATAGGCGGCGTCTGTGGAAGTCAAGACCTCCAGGTACTTGCCAGTCTCTCCAAGGTAGACCACCTTGATCTTAGCTATAATCTCTTTAATGACATTGACCACGTATGGGCAATTGTAGAGTTGATGCCGCGGCTCTGTACCTTGGTATTGAATGGCAATCGGTTCTTCAATACCACCAATGCCATTTTACACCAAGTTAAGTTATTTCCCACCATCACTACGCTACATTTATCGTCTACCAGGCTTTTGATGGCGCAGGTCAACCAGATACTCCACCAATTGCCCAATCTCACGCGGTTGTACCTCGCGGGAAATCATTACCACGACGACGATGTGCGACAATTGGCAGTGCCTGCGTCTGTAACATTAGTGGATCTTTCGTTCAATGAATTGACCACCGTGCCCCCGTCCATCGCGGTAGAAACGCTCCGCCTATCGGACAACAAAATATCCACCATTCCAAGACTAGTTAGCAGAACCACCACCTTGGATCTCCGTAATAATTGTATTAGTGAATGGGCGCACGTCGACGCGGTGGCGCAACACTACATCTGTTTGCGACACCTCCAGATCGACGGCAACCCTCTTTTTGATTGCATATCACTAGACGAAATGACCATTGGCCTAATTGGCAGGTTGCCTTGTAGTGACAAACACGACACCACCGGCATCAACAAACTCAACGGCACCTTCTTAACTAGCCAAGAAATCGAAAACGCCGAGCTCTACTTCATCTCCCAGGCGCGCCAGGGCAATCCTCGCTACACCACCACCGCCGCCAACTGGGCGCGCCTCGTCCGCCGCCACCACATGGACCTCTCCCTCCCGCGCGACCCCTCGCGCCAAACCTCGCGCGACGCCTCTCGCCAAACCTCTATCGCATCCAAGACCATACCGTTGCGGCTTCAGTTGCAGCCACACGCCGTGTCGCGGGTGTTTTTGACCCACAACTCGGTGCTCCGGCTCAAGGGCATCGTCTCTAAGTACTTGGGCATATCTATATTGCATTTTGACATTTATTACGACGTAAACGAGTTCACTCCCAACACCTCCATCCCGTTGGAGCAGTGCTTGGACGATTACACCGCGGTGCTCGCCAACTACCCATTTGTCCCAAACCAGTCTATATATATACGATACAAAGCATAGATTAGAATTCTTTACTATATCTTTTATGAAATTTTCAACCTCATCAAGCCTCGTCTAAATTCCATAACCCGTCGCCCAAGTAGTGTAGCACCTCGATACCTATACCTTTGTTGACCGACTTGATCTCATCGGTGCTCATCAACAACTTTCCTACAGCCAATGCATGTTCCTTGCCTTCGGCATAAATACTCACAATCGTCTCGGCGTCGAGATTTTCCTCCGGCAACTTCGCACCGGCAGATGTCAACCCAGGACACATGATGTTGGCTCCCGACAACACGAATTTGATGGCTCCTCTGTCGACCTGGACCTTTGGGAAACATTGTGGGTACTGGTGGACCACCTTCAAGGTCGGAATCAAGTCGTCAAAGTGTTGAAACACCACCACCTCGCCATCTATCAGGTATAGCTGGATCTTGTCTTCGCACTTGATGAGAATGGCCTGCGATTTCTTGGGAATCAAGTTGTCGATGGCCGGTTCCAAGGCCTCGAACTGTGATACAAACTTGCTTTTCAAGCCTCGTTGGACCGACGACTTGATATTGGACCGCGAATGCACGTCTTCTTTACTGAACTTCTTGAACATGATAGTCTACGCACAAATTTTTCACCAGAAAACAAAAACTGAACTAAACTAAAACTGAACAAAAACTAAAACTAGATAAAGCAAGTGATAAAAAATGAATACAAAAATAATACAAAAATGAATGAATATAAAAATGAATACATAAATAAATATGAATGTAAAAATGAATACAAAAAAAACACTAAATAGAAGATAAAATTCATAACTTCTATTACCATGTATTATTACGCGTTCTCTGTTCTCTTTTCTATGTCAAGATTTATAATTACAATGCCACCATCCAGCTTAGCCTTGGTGTCATCGCACTCAAAGGAAATCTACTATTGCTATGGCCCATTACAATCCATCATAAATGGAAGTTTGTATCCAGCTCAAGATCTTCAAGAATAAAGACCGAGCGAGGCACAAGGCGTGTTGAAACTACATAAATGTTCATTGGTACTTGGTCAATGTCCTCACTGACTGGCGTACCACGACCTTCAAAGAAGAGTCACGAAAAAAGGTTGCCAAAAATTCCCTAGTGAAATGCTGCGCACGGCAGTTTTCAAAAGGAGCTGTCAGGTATAGTTCTCAACCAGCAAAAACATGTTCTCGGACGAATCCTCACTGATACACGTAATGCCCCTGCATAAAGATGGCGAACAAGAACGTTTTGGGGGGATTCACCGCAATATATACCCTGGTGACGGCCGGGTAACTTGGTCACGTGCTCTAGTCTTATAAAACCTAACTTCCTTTAGACTCTCACCTTTAGACACATACTCTTATTTGGTCACTTCTTATAGTCTCTCACCTTTAGACACATACTCTTATAGTCTCTCATCTTTAGTCACTTCTTATAGTCTCTCACCTTTAGTCACTTCTTATAGTCTCTAACCTTCCATTTAATCTAATTACATACTAGCTTATTCTGTTAGGTTTTATACTCTATTTAGAACAAATGTTCCCTAAACTTTGAGAATTCTACCTAGAGATGAAAATGTAGGCATATTTATATTCGTTGTGGACCCGACAAAGAGCAAAGATTGTAGAAGTATAGGCTTCTTATCAGTTATTGCAATTATTGATTGCTAGAAGGCCAACTGATATCAATGACGCTTGTCAATTGCTATCTATTTGGTGAAAGTCATCAATTGCTGCAAAAAGCTCAAGTCACTCAATTTAGTAAGGTCTTTGATTGCAATTAAGAGATATTAAGGCATATTACGTTAGGGTCAGCATTCCTAGTACATGTGTACTTGCAACTTTTCTTCTATATACTTCTATAAACTATTCCGTCTCTTTCTATTATGCACTAAAGCTGGAATTTAAACCTCTCCAAGTGAATTACTTTTCCTTCACTTTTTTTAAGGTCAATTGAGCTTTTTTCTCTTACTACACGAGCTTCTTCATTAACAACTCTTTGGAAAGAAAAGAGTAGTCAGTAAGGGCCTTCTCATAAGTGGTGGATTTTAAATCCACTTTTTCATCGCTCATACATGTTGCTTCAGTGCTGATAGAATTGGAGCTAGGAGTTTTGGAATGTATCCCAATCAGCTGGGTAGACTCAGGAGTGGAGATTTTGTCACTCTCCTGGCCAATATAAGCATATTCCGCAAGACTAACGGCGTCTCCGCTAGCATTGATATCCAAGTACTCGTCATTAATAAAGTCAAGGTACTCTTCAGAACATTGATCGTCGACTATTGTTTCTTCCCCTAACTCTTCCATTGCAATTATCACTTGTACAGTGGCTGCAATTGCAATTTCCGACCGAGTAAATGGCTCTACAAAATAAGTCTCCTCGGCTTGGGATTCTTGAAATGTCACCAGATCAGATGCTGCACTTACTGCTGTACAATCCGAAGATGCTATTTCATCCGTTAGTGGTAGTTCTGTATGTTTAGAAAGCCCTTGGTGTCCGCACTGAGGACAGTAACGGTACTGGGTAGTCTTGTGGCTGCGAATTTTCTTGCTTCTGAACACCTGGAATCTTCTTGCGCCCCAATGCTTCATTTTTGAGACAATATCAAACTCAGATATTTCCTCAAGTCTCTCGAAAACATTATACAGAACTTGAAACGATCTTTGGAAAAGGGTCGAGCTAGAGTAACCCGCTAATTTCAAACTCTTCATCACATTCAGAAGCTGCTTGTCGATCTTTTTGAGACTGCTTCTGGAAAGTGAACCAATCCAATTTCTGTACTCAGCTTCAGTCATTCTATCAAGAAAGATGGTTTTGCTGTGAGTTTGCACTTGAATCTCAAATGGGCAAATAATGTCTGCATCCATGTAAGACTCGCCAAAGCATGCAACTCTATGGGTGCTTCCAAGAATTCTTGAAATGGGAGGATCCACGAGATGTTTGATCTCAGGAGTGTAGTCTCCTCTTTTCTGAATGGCTTCCAAGCTTATGACAGAAGATCCTGCAGAATCACATCTACTAGGCTCGTCATTAGTCACTGGGAACCCGATATCAAAGACACTGGAGCAGTGTCCACAAATAAGTTTTTGTCTCTGTGTAGTGACGGATTGTTCGTCAGGCAAGTTGCTGACTTCACAATCAAAAACATGGTCCAAGAACTGGACATACGCTGGAATGTAACTAACGCTTGAAAACATAATTGGTATAAACAATACTGTGTAGGTCAATTGATAAGTGATATATATATTTGTACAAACAAAATCGCTTTAGTGCCCTCGCGCATTTTCGCAGCCAAACTCATGCGGACTGCATACAGTGCGGCATATAACCATTCAAGAAAGCCCGAACTGTCAAACTGCCTCATAACCGAGTTTGTCAAGGGTTAACAACCTTGAGATCGGGCTTGAACCTTTTGGAACTACTTTTCTGTTTCTTTTCTGTAATTTTGGCTATTTCTGTCTTTTGGAAGGATGGCACATGGCCAACCAAGGTACACTTGACCAAAGGAACAAATCTTTCGATCAGAATCCTGAAGATATTTCCGATTTCACGGTATTCAATGATCCCCTAGTGCAATTTTTCCCGACAGGTGCTATTAAAACGGTAGAGCTTGCTAGCTAAAGACCAAATGATGAATACTGCTTCTCCTTATTATACATCATTTCAGTGTAAACCATCGGCCATACTTTAAAGATGACAGTTACTACTCTAAGCTACATGTTTATAATTAATTTGAGCTTCAAGTTGTTGCTAGTCTTGAGTATAGGGGGCGGCCCGGGCCGATCTTTTCATATCGAGGGGTTGCTAAAGGGGCTAGGACCTCTTAAAAAAAACGAGGATTGCACGATCTTGCTTCCTTCCATATTGTTGAAACTCGTAATTATTACGAGATATTCAAAAACAGTTCGAACCGATTTTTCCCGTTACTTATTGCGCGTTTTATTTCGCGCGATTTCAAAATCTTCCTTTTTAACCGGATAATTTATTGCTGTAGCTCCCTTCTCTACATTTAATCACGCATGAATTAAAATTCTACTAAGATTCCACTTGCTATATTGAATATTTATCGACTTTCGTAAGATAATTACCATAGTTTTTGCAATGCAACAGACGAAGAGCGGTTTCTGTTGATTACTTGCATTAGCACATGTTTTGAACAACCGGAAAAAAAAAGTATTTTGTATGTACATTTGACACATGCAGGAGTGTACATTGCATGAAAGAAGCTGCAAATATAGACAAGTTTAAACCTTCTGTGGCTGATCTACTTTAGTACAAAGTGTGGATCGGTTTTAATTAAACTGCAGCAAAGCAAAAGAAGATACCAGGCTCGAAATTGGCACTCCCACAATCTGGCCAATTGTGGTCCGCGATCAGTTTTCACCCACCACACATGTTCGAAAGCCACTACTCCTTTCTCGAAAGAAAAGCCTTCTTTTCTGTGTATCACTATTGTCTAATTAGCTCGGTTACGTACTTTGATGCGAAGAATAGACTAAGCATTACCTGATGTAGACACCACGTGATATCCCTGTCAACTTCTGGACTCTTCAAGCCTCTTTTTAATTTCAGCAGACAATAGAATATGAAAAATCCAGTAATACTAGCTAGAATTATATGTTTTCAAATGTGCAATGACATGAAATTAGCACTTGTTTATTCAAAATCAAAATATTTATAAGGCATGAAATCGCCGGTATATATTAGTTGGGTCTTTGATTCATATAAAACATCTACTGTTCCATAACTCGATTCTCTTATACCAAAAAAATGAAGTTCTCTTTTGCTGTCATTCTTGCTAGTGCTGCCGCTTTTGCCCTCGCATCTCCTATTCCATTGACCGAATCCGCTGAAGATGGTTCAGTCACTGTTCCAACTCCAGATGGACCAGTTGTTGTCAACTGGAAGCGTGATGATGATGGATCTGTCACCGTTCCAACCCCAGATGGACCAGTTGTCGTTAACTGGAAGCGTGAAGACGAATTGGCCAAGAGAGCTGATGAGGATGGATCTGTCACTGTTCCAACTCCAGATGGACCAGTTGTTGTCAACTGGAAGCGTGATGAGGATGGATCTGTTACCGTTCCAACCCCAGACGGACCAGTTGTCGTTAACTGGAAGCGTGAAGATGATTTAACCAAGAGAGCTGATGAGGATGGATCCGTTACTGTTCCAACTCCAGATGGACCAGTTGTCGTTAACTGGAAGCGTGATGACGATGGATCTGTTACCGTTCCAACCCCAGACGGACCAGTTGTTGTCAACTGGAAGCGTGAAGACGAGTTGGCCAAGAGAGATGGCTCCGTTACTGTTCCAACTGATGATGGAGATGTCACTGTCAGTTGGTAATTAAATCTGGTAATTTGTGAAGTTGGCTTCAGTTCGTGACGCTTTTCGGTGAACTATGCTGGATCATAGATCGAAGCAGTTTGTTTAATACTATGATGAGTAGTTTAATAGTGATTATAACAAATAGACATATGAGTAAAAAGCCCTTATTTCTGAATACGCATTGTAGAAGCTTAGGTGTTGTTTTTGTCTCCCTATAAATGTATTTGGCACATCTCGTGGATTTGGATTTAGCTAAAATACCGAAGATGATTGTTGTCTAAAGGAGTAGGATTCAAACAACTATTCTTTATGTCATGAATATTCTTGCGCATCCTTCCTCGAATTGAACTTTTTGGTCAAATTTTCAATCCAAAAGGCTACGAATTGAAATGGTAGAATTAGAATTGTGGTGACTGCTCAATTTGGGAGGGTCAACTGGCTAACTCAGTAGATTAAAGTATACTCTAGAACAAAATCACAATACTGCGGCCCTTACCTTTTTTTGCCGCAAATTTGATGCATCAAAGAATATTTTTTACTTTGTTCGCATATATTTTCACAGTAGAACCGAGATTTTGCAGCTTTACAATGTGAATCTATAAAATACCGGAAAAATTTGTTGGAACTATTTCTGGAACTAGCCCCGTTTTTAGGTGATTGTTACTAGCACATATTAGGTAATATGATCTCAAGAGGTTTCCATGGCTACTTTAACATCACATTGAAGTGTCTAGGGAGACGCTACTTCAATTGAATATTTATGAACTTTTGCAACTTTCCAACAAATATATATATCCTTCACATAACCCACTCACTTCTGCCTTGTCCATTCCAGATATTGCCAACTGCTTCGCCAATGGAGCTGGTTAGTTTGCCTTGAAGAAATTCAAAGCGAAGGGCCACTCTTATCTTAGAGGAACTGTTCCAATGCGCAAGATAATTTTTACACTTCACCGGCTTTTTGACTGGATGGACTGTAATGCAAATGTATCCACCAACAGATGGGATCCTTATATTGGGTGATATTAAAATCAGAAACTTCTATTTCGCCTTTGATTATGCGAAAAACACCATTCCGATTGCTCAAGCAGAAAGAAATGCATCTGGCGGCCATCAAATATTACCAATATTCCTTACATCCTCTATATAGAGCTCAATAAAGTAAAGTACTTCTGTATTGTACATTCTCTTGTTACACTTGAAGCAGCTCTCTATATATTAGTGACTCGAATCACTTTCTCAAACCGACTCTTCGCATCTTCAAATTTCATTTTAAGCTTTTTTCTGGACTCGCACCCATGACATTATGTTAAAAACGATGTGTTCTTGTTTGCTTCTCCCTTCTAGCACATGCTCTGGGTCATTAATTGCAGCCATTAATCATTTGCACGATATAAGATTTTTGGGTTCATTTTTATTCAAGCTTCGGGCGTGTGGTCTAGTGGTATGATTCTCGCTTTGGGTTTGTCAGGCAACTGGTAACATCAAATATGCGAGAGGCCCTGGGTTCAATTCCCAGTATGCCTCAAAAGCGTTTTTTTTGCGGCAATTCGGTTGCGCAAGTTTGCCAACACTCTGGTGCTAGATGGTAGTCTCTCGAGGACTATGCCGTATTTAGTTCCTATTTTGGTGCAAACAAGAACTTTCGCCGACTACTCACCAGGATCTTCCGAAAATTGAATTTACTGGTCCATTTCTTTGGCACAAATTTTTTATACAAGGCAACTTCTAGTTGTAGATTCAAACCTCCGCATTTAGAATCGGGACTCTTCAATTAGATATTTTTTAGCGCTTTGATTAATTCTTGTATTACTTGTTTTAGGTATTGTGTATTTGTCAAGAAAAATATTCAAAAATAACGGAAGAATTGAATAAAAATAATTATATATAATGGTTGTTCAACTTGTAAATCTCATTGCACAAGACTTCCCAGTTGTAGACCTTGTCCATGGTGGCTCTCAAGCCCAAGTACTCTTCGTACAAAAACAACTCGTAAAATAGGCGTAAGTTCGGTTGAATTATGATGTTGAATCTCTGGACCCTCAAGAATAAATAGCATGCCAATAAGCTCATGTTGAATCTCTTCATCATCGAAGCCAAGACGATCGAGGCCGATCTAGAGACCCCAATTCTACAATGGATCAACGTGGTGGCTTGTGGGGTTGAGTCGCCCAAAAGAAACCTTGACTGGATTTCTGGCGGACACTCTGTGAGTAGCTGCAAAAACGAGTCTTTGCCGTCGTCTTTGAGGTTGTAAATGAACACCAAGGTCTCCAAGTTCCGGGGAACATGCCTGCTTCTAGATTTATCGGGAAACTGTTTGAATTCCACCTCGTAAATCTTGGACTCGCCGTTGTTGAACTCATAGATGGGCTTCAAAATAGGGATGTTCTTTTGCCTCGCTCTATTGAGTTCGTGCGGTTCTTTGCAGTCGAAAACGAAGTCATCCTTCAAGTGTTTGACCCAGTAGGGACATTCGCCTATAGAGATTAGATGGGAGATTTTCTTTGTGTTCAAGACGGTAATAGAGTTGGCATGGTTCAAAGATCCTAGGTAGAGCCCAGGCAATATCCGGGACGGAAAATTGTTGTCGTTGTTTAAGTTGAACCAGTCATACTTAACCATCGAAACCTTTTGCATGTACTTGTCATGAAACTCATTGACGTCAAGAAAATTGACCGAATCTTGGAAAGTGGAGTCCGCCAAATCATGATGTTTCATGTAGTTGATGAATTTTTCAAAGTGCTTCAAAAAAACCAAATCTGGTTTGAAATAATACAACCTTGTGGACAGCTTGGAGTCGTCGGAAAGCAACGCTACGATGGAGTCTTCCATGGTTTCAGACTCCAAGGTTTGCTGGATACAGATGGTCAATAACGACAAGCCTGTGAACCCATCGAAAGAGTAGAGAAAGACCTTCAAATCCAACGTTTCCACAATGGTATATACCAACTTCAAGGTGTTCAAGAACGACAAGATCTCAAGGGTATTGATTTTCTCGGGATTGAAGCTGCCGGAGCTGGGAAACTCCAAGTAGTAGACCTGAGTCGACTCCGCGGACCGGGGCTTCTTCAAGTCTTGGAAAATAGTGTCGAGGTGGCTCAAGCAAGGAAACGAAGCATTTTCGTGGCAGTTAATAATGAGCTTGAAATCAGCGGTGTTGGATCCTGACATGTTATTGAAGTCAATGATATTGCCCAAGCAGATCTTGTCATTTCTGATCTTCTTCATGGAGTTGAGGCGCCAGATAAGTGACTGTTCGTAATTCAAGAGCTTCGAGTCTTGGTATGGGAACGAGACAGGCGCATGAGGATCGTTAGACTCGTTGAGCCTGGTCATGATTTGGACCATTTCGTTATTATACAACGCATCCTCTTCTGCAGCAGGGTCCTCAAAGTACTTTGAATCCATACTGCTCAAGTCTACAGAGCTGGAAACAACAAAGACGTAGTTGGGAGCGCACTGCAACGACAGGAGCATGAGCCCTAACGGGGTATTGTCGTTTCCTTCGTAGTTATAGACCACAAAAGACGAAAGCGGAGCCATCAACTTGATCTGGTCCTTGTAATTACGGTTGTTGATCTCGCTGGAGGAACTACAAGCAGTGGAAGAGATGAAGTCAAAGGATTCAAACTCAGGTTCTGCGGGGTGTTTGGCCGTTCCGTTGAGTTGCAAGTCAAAGTGGGGACGGGTGCGCGCCAAAGTTGGTTTGGGAATTAGAAGATCGTCGAGGTCGATGGTATTTACAAGGTCTTTTTTTCCGCAAGGTTTGCCCGAATTGACAAACATCAAATTGGTTAAATTTTTTGCACCCAAAGGAAGAAACGAGCGCGCGGAATCGGTTGCCTGAATAATGCCATCGGAGAAAAACCCTCTTTGGTTCAAATTATTCAACCCATGTAGATATGGAAACAAATTATTTTCCACCTTTGAGTCGCGCTTGGTATAACGTTGGGTATAGTACCAGTCAAGCAAGTGAGAGAGCTGGGTGGTGGAGGCAATAATACGGACGTGAGGCGACGAGACGGCGTCCAAAGAGGCTGCAAAGTCATGGAGCCAATTGGTAGGCGCGTGGTTGTCATCTGGCGAATGGCGGGTGGTAATACTGCTTTTTCTCAAGATAGAAGGCAAGTCATGACGGGAGTGGTTGTAGTTGGTGGGGGCCCGGTCGAACGAAAAGTCGGAATTTGCGGTTGGTGCGATGGAGGTGGAGGCGCGCGAGGCCGAAGGAGCGATGCACGAGCGGGGAATAATGGAGTCCGCGCTGATCAAGTACGGCGGGTGGGTGGTGTTGGCGTGGGCTACACCCTTCGGAGGAGGGTCATTGAGGTTGTATTCTGCTAAAGTCATTCGATGGGTACTTTGCTAGTGAAATTTGAGCGATTTTGGCATATATATACATGAAACATCTACAGAAAGGTTATATATAGTACAGAGTGAAATTTCACAATGGTATTGTCTTGCATAAGTTTACGCGGTGCTTGGAAAAGCCTCCTAAGCGTCAGCCGGCAGTGTGGCTAGGGCGATGCGCGCGCATGTGCAGGCTGTCGTCAATTATTCGTTAGGAGCTAGAAAGTCAGTCTACGAATGCAGGGATGACGAGCGATGAGTGCTAGCATATTGTATGACTGACGGAGGTGAAGCGTATTGAGCTGGTTTGGATCCGTGAGCTCGCAGAGCTGGTGATGATGTGCGAGTGGTGCAGGTTTTGCCCGAGTCTTTGTTTTCGAAATAGGCCTAGACTTGTTATTGTGTGCATGTAGTATTGAAGCATCAGAGATGTACAATCTTCTTGTCTTATTGTACCAATTGGTCATCTACAGAGGTATCTCTCATTAGGCGATAACCAGTGGGGAATTTAAGGGGCTCCTGTGCATTGTGATTGTTCTATTTGCGGTTAAGAAATAATTTTTGGAGAAGATAGACTTTGGTTTTATCAAAAACTCTGCATTGGTACTATTGGCTACATTGCAGGTTATAGGTTTGGTACCCTGGAAATTTTCCGGCTAACTGCAATGTTTTTATGTGTGGTGTCAAAGCCAGCAATAGATGAGACTTTTAGTTATTGTGTAGAATGTCGCGGAACATGCATGGTTTTCGTCCCTTATTCCTCAATGGGGCCTGATCGACAATCTTCTTGTTGCGCTGCAGATAACCACTAGAACAGGTTGAGAATGTCCCGATCGGGAATACAGTTGGGCGCGGCACGACCTGCCCCCAACTTTTCACCTCCACATTTCAATTCCCCTCTGGTAATGTCGCTGCATCCAAAACGCGTCCGGATATGTCGCTGGTCCACTGATAAGATTTATGCAAGCTTTATTGCTTTATTGCTGCTCAAATGGCCATTTAGAGAGATAACAAAGACAATTACAATCAGAATATCAATTAGAATATCAATTAGAATAATCAATCAGAGTAATTAGAACAATCAATATTCAATTATTATTCATTAAATTAGAATATTTGGGAAAATTGGGTTGTATTCTAGGCTTCAATATATGTTTTCAGGCTTTTGCAGCGTGGTCACATGCAGCGCACGTGCGCAAGCCAACTTTTCACCACGTTGCCAGAGCGAGTAGAGTGAGTCCAAGAGAGTGACTAGCAAAAGGTTCACTAGGCCACGTCATGTCCAAGGTGTTGGTGACTACAGGGGCAACGGTGACGTTCAAAGAACTAGTTGCTGTATTTACCAAACCTGAGATTATTCGAAAACTAATCGAGTTAGGCGTCAACCAGATCGTGGTGCAGTATGGTAACGAGACCAAAAACGGAGAGAATCTCAGCACGCCCATTTTCGAGCAGCTCTTGAGCCAGAACCGGTTAGTTGAAACGCTCGAACTTACGAAAAAAGACGGCCATACGTATGTATCGTCTCAATTGACGTATGTGGGTATTCCATTTGTCGCAAACATCGAACAATACATTAGCCAGGCCGACGTGGTGGTGTCGCATGCTGGCACCGGATCGATTGTGGATGTACTTCGTGCGCGCAAAAAATTGGCGGTGGTGGTGAACCTGCAATTGATGGATAATCACCAGGTCGAGGTGGCGGAGCAGTTTGTGCGACTTGGCCACTGCGTGCGCACGACGCCGGAAACGCTAGTGCGAGACATCGAAGGGCTCTTGCGCGGAACAAGTGAGTTGAAGCCATTTGGCGAGCATAAACAAACGTTTCTCCAGAGTGTAGTTTACGAGGAGGCGAACAAAACAAGGTAATAAAAATACTAGAAAGACGACCGAACTAGTAGAAAGTAAACAGTAAACAGAAAACAGAAAAGACAAATAGGTAAGCAAGTTAAACAGAAACTAGACAAAATAAAAAGAGTTGAAGAATAGTTTAAAGAGTAGTTTAAGAGTAGTTTAAGAGTAGTTTAAGAGTGATGGAGGTAAACGAAAATAAAGAGTTATTGAGTAAAGAGTAACGGGACCACGCCTGGGATGTGAAACAGGGCGGCAATCCACAGAATCGTTAGCGCGCGTAAATACTGCAAACAATTATTTGAAACACCATGCTTGTGAGATATCTTTTCTTCGGAACGGTGGCTTGGGCAGAGATGGGACCACATGGGGTGGGACCAGTCCCGATGTGGATGTACCTGAATTCGACAGTAGACACAATTGGCAATCAAACCGTAGAAAAGACAGCCTCTCACCAGATCTCCTTTAGTGTAGAATTACTGCGAAACTACACAGAAGCGTACGCTGCGAAAAGTACCGAGCCGGGGACACTTGGTGAGGCAAATAAAGATGTGAGAACAGAGACAAAAGCAGAGACAAAAGCAGAGACAAAAGATGAGACAAAAGATGAGACAAAAGATGAGACAACTCCTCTTAGAATTACGGGGTCAACATTTCCCAAGACAAATCTGGAGACAACATCTACCGAGACAACATCTACCGAGACAACATCTACCGAGACAACATCTACCGAGACAACATCTACCGAGACAACATCTACCGAGACAACATCTACCGAGACACTCACTAAGACAAAACCTTTTGCTGCGAAAACACCGCAAACTCCTGCGACTCCTGCGACATCCAACTCCACACCATACTACTATGACGGCAACTTGCGACTAGGCGACTTCACCGCCCCTCAATTACCAATCCAAACCCAAACATCCAATTCTGGCCCAATTGCACCAAATATGTCCAAGTCCTACAAATCCCTGGTCAATTCCCATTACAGCTACACCCCTTCCACCAATCTGGCCATTTCCCGCACCAGCTTGGCTGAGCCGCACACCTCCTCGAGCCTTCCCAGCGCGACTACCCACACCTCGGAAACACTCCCCAGTCTCAGCAAAAGTTACAAAAGTTCTTACAAAACTTACAAAACTTCGCACAAAACTTCGCGCAAAAGTTCTCACCAAAGTCCCCCTAGCTCTCCTCTCTACCCCTGGCTCGTGGCGCACCCGCACGGCGGCTACTCCGTGCTGCCTCTCCCGCGCACCGTCACCATACTGCACCACTCAAAATCATATCCCTCGCAAGCATTATCACTATCTCTCACCACCGCGTGGCTCATCCTAGCACTAGCAAACCTTGCCTAATATCTTGGCTAATTACATACTTCAGTCTATAAATGCCTAATCTCCATCTATTCTCTCTCCCCACTCTCCACTCTCTATCCTATCTACACTCTTTCCTAGTACAATTTCCCCAGTGGTGCTTTTCGGGCGATCCCAAATTTCGTTGAAAATTTTTAATGTTTAGGGAGAAATCGAACTGAGCTCGAGTATTGCCAGTAAACATGGAAGTAAGTAGAGATAAGGATTAAGATAATCATGTAGAATTATCTACAATCATCAAACAAAGAGAACCATCAATCAATTCAATAGATGAAGATGAAATAGAGGTGCAAACAGTGCCACATCAACACATAATAATCACCAAAGAGCACCAAAAGAACACCTAAGAACACCAAAAGAATACAAAAAGAACACCAAAAGAACCATAATGAGACTACAATCCAGATAATGCTCACTTAAACATAATAAAAACATGATAAAAACATGATATAAACATGATATACATGATATACATGATACAACATGACAACATGATAACATGATATTGATATAAACATCGTATGTTTAATCATATAATTACTATTTTGATGATTGTTTATATCTAATTGATTATCAATAGGCTTTAGTTTATTGATATATGCTTTTATGGACTTTCTTACTAACTTTAGACCAAAAGAACTATCAGAATAACCACCGAACAGCACATTTTAAAAGATGTGCCACCGGTCGAAAACTACCCCATGAGACAATGGCTGGTGGAGATCTCCATGTTGAACCAACAGGGCCAAGAAATACCTGCAACCATCTTGGACAAAGTCACCTACACGTTACATCCTACGTTTGCCAACCCCATAAGGGCCATAAAACAGTCGCCTTTCCGGGTCGAAGAGCAGGGTTGGGGGGAGTTTGACATACCTATTAGTGTCCATATACTCGGGTTGCCGGGCAAGGTGGGCGAGCGCAAAATCAGCCACGACCTCAACTTCTTACAGGAAAAGTACGTGATTGACCACGTTATCAGCATTCCTGTCAGTCCCACCAAAAACCCTGCTTTGAACAAGTTGTTGGCGGAGTCGGGCCCTTTGCCATTTGACGAGTCGGGCGCAGTCAAACGAAAAATCGAGGGCGGTGCGCAAAACGACTTGAAACTCAAGAAAGCAAAGAGCAATGGCGGCACTGCTGTGAAGGGCAATATTGATTTGGAGAAGTTAGCCAACGGCTTGACCAACTTGAACGAAGACGACTTGATTGTTATAGTGCAGATGGTCACTGATAACCGAACGAACGAGATGAATATCAAGAACGACGTCGAAAACGGCGAGTTCACCATGGATTTGTACACCTTGCCTGAGTCGTTGTTGAAAAGCTTGTGGGAGTATGTCAAGAAGCATACTGAATGATCCACTTCTATAGTTATGTATTAATAAACACAAAGTAAATGAACATCAATGTGAAACAAAACATATCAATGTGGAACCATTAATGTCAAATGTCTTTTTATTTTCATGTCGTTACCAAAAGGTTTATAAGTTTTATATCAAAGTCTGTACAAAAGTGGTTATGGTCTAATGTCTTCAAGTGTTTTTCTGTGTGGTTTGTTCAGTCAGTGTTTTCCTGTGTGGGTTTCCTGTGTGGTTTTTCTGTGTGGTTTTTCTGTCTATACAGACCACACCTTCACCGTTGAGTCCCACGACGCTGTGGCCACTGCCATCCCATCAGGACTCACTTTAACCTGGTTAATCTTTCCCATATGGTCATTTCCCAAAGTGCCGATGATTTCATTCTTAAGCACATCCCAGATAATACACCCAAAGTCAGAATAACATGAATACAAGAGTCTGCCGCTGATGGTGAAGTCGAAAGAGAGAACACCCGGATTGTCGAATTGGTTCATGGCAATACTGGTTGGACTGTGACGATTAGGGGTGGATGATTGGTTCTGGGCAAAGTTATTGGACATGGAGTAGGTGCTGATTTCACAGTCGGAACGAAGGTCGTAGTAACGAATCAAGCCGTCGTCGGAGCCCACCATGAACGAATTGTTATCGGGATGGACTGCAGCACAGGTTACGTCGTACGACGACACGAAGTAGCTTCGGACGGGCGCTCTGGCTCGGGGGTCCCAGACCTTGACGTATCCATCAGATGAACCCGATAGAAACGTGGGGGAGTTTTTCATGGTGGTAAGAAAGAGAACGTCGCCAAGGTGGCCATAAAAAACCCGTACTCGAGAGCTTTTGCCAACGTCCCACAAAGCACACGATGAGTCGCCACTAGCAGTCACCACCGTATTATCACTTAAGAAGGCTGTATCGGAAATATAGGCGGCATGGCCCTTGAAACGGGCTTGCACGGGATTGGCCGTTCCAGCCGTATATGGCGACAACGTCGTATCAGAAATCTTATAAACAGTACAGACGTTATCCAAGCCTCCTGAGGCCACCATCGTACTAGAAGGTGAGTAAGCACACGTCAACACCCACGGATTGGCCAACACAACGGCATTCTTCTTGAACCCGCTCACACTATCCCACACCAACATGTATCCGTCCTGGCACGCCGTTAGCAACGACGACGACGAGTGGTTCCATCTGATCTGGACCACCTTGTTACGATGACCTTTGAGTGTGTTGTATAGTTTCAAGTTCGAGTGGCTCTTCATGATTGGGGGAACGTTGGCGGCAACATCTGCGAGGGTGGCGTCCTTGGCCTTTCTTTGGGCGGCTTCCACTTCACTATATAGCCGCCTAGCGAGGTTTCTGGCGCTAACTATCTGGGTATCTATATCGGAAGTCATGCCACTTCTTACCAGCTAACTTACCTAATAAATTACCTAATAATCCAATAAACAACGATAAATAACCTATACTAACTAAACAAAACGATAAAATAGTAGTAGATTCTGGCAGTTTTTTAGATTTGTTGTAAAAGTCCAACTTTGCAACCAAGGAAATGGCACAAAGCCAAACCACCACATTTTCCCAATCGGTGTGAGCCGCACCACTCTAGCTGCAAAAAGAAACAACGCACATAATCATCGCACACAACGCTGCACTTGGAGATGCTGCAACCGCGGCATATTACCTATAGAGATGCTGCATTCACCGCACAATACTTGTGGAGTGCTGCACTCACCTTTCTAGCTCTCTCTAGCTCTCTCTAGCTCGCTGTAACTGAGGGCGTGAACTATTCTGGCACATAGGTGTTGAGTCTGTATTTACGGACTACTTCTCTACTTAGTGTTGATGGATATGGTAGGCATGTATAGTGAGAGTTTATTTTTACAGTGGGAGTAGTGTTGGTGATTTTTAGTGAGCTATTAGCGTCGGCATTTTTAGTGTAGTGAGATTTGTTTGGATTACTGGATTATAATGGGGTTACTTTTGAAGAATACTTGGCACGGGCGCCGCGGCCGTTTTCTCGGTCCGGGTGCGCGACAGTTTCTTCTCGTCCCTCTCCAAGTCACCGGTGACCCTCTGGAGGTACGCAGGCACAGGAAGTCCGCTCTTTAAGAAAAACATTTTCCAGTTACGGGCCTTGTCCTTGAGCTGCACCTGCGTTCTGTTCTTTAAAGCTTCCGAGATCTTACCGCCATTGCCAAATAGCTCAAGAATAATCGACCACTGGGGCCCCTTAAGCTCGAGCGCGTGCCGGAGCGCTTTTTCCTCGTCACGGGTCCATGGCCGCCTACTGAGGCTTTTGGTGGTGGGATTAATGCGGAGATGGATTTGCTGTTCGATGATTTCTGATGGCAAGAGTGAGTTGATATTGAGTTCGTTGACATTGGCAGGTGTGGATGTAGATGTGGATGTGGTGCTGTTGCTGATGGTAGGTGCTGTGGTTGTGTGGTGGTGGTGATTTTGGTCGTGGTACTGGCGCGCCAACATCTCGTTGCTGTGGGGCGTAGGATCGCTGGCACGCTCGCCCGAGCGCTCGCCTGCACGCTCCTTGTGGTCGTTTTTGGTCCTCACCTTCTTTCCCCAAATTATATAGCCCATGTTTTTGCCCACATACTCAAACAACTCCTTGATAAAGTTAAACCATTCGTACTCTTCACTCAAATTCCCCGTGTGATTAAGCAAGATCTCTTTACGCGAGCGACACCTCTCAATAAAATCTTGCTCGGTAGGGGTCAATGTCTTACTTCCCCGGCGCGCCAACAAGATCAGTTCGAGATTTTGCGGCAAAATGTCCTCCAAAATTTCCTGCCGCGAACGCTCGCCGGCTTCGATTGCAGAAATGTACGCCTGGGTCTTGAGCTCGAGGTACAATACCGCTTGCGGCTTCAAAAGTTTGCCCACGCGCTCGCCCACAGTAGTGTTGACCCCGCTCTGGAGACTCATGTGGGTGGTGGTCATGTTGCTAAGCGAGTTTTCCACGTCCAAGTTGTTGACAGGACAAAACACATCCAAAAATGACTCGTTCAAGTAGAAAAACCCCACTTCGATGGTGCCGAGCGTGGCTGCAAGAAATGTGGCCAAGTTGACTTTTCGCAACGTCGACTCAATACTTTGCTCGCGGTTACGAAACATGCTCGGGGTCTTGTCGCCTTCCTTCCACATTCCCGGCGCCAAGTGCTCCACTGTCAAAAACGGGTCTTCTTCGGAGTACAATCTTTTTGTGAACTCAAATAACGACGTCAAGTCACGAAATGTGGCCCCTTCAGGGGTGTCGGGATTGGACGCCAAGTCCACGATTTTCTGGTACGGGCCAATGGCAATAATCCGCAACAATTGGGTTGCCAAGTTGTCCAACGTGGGCAACGAGTTGACCAAGAGCTGGATCCGCGGCGGGAGGAGGTCCGATGCCACGATGGGTAATGGTAATGCTGCCAAATGCGCGTTGGCAAGGATCGCCAATGGCGGGAACAGCCGCGAGAGCGATTTGTAAGCCGCTAATGCCGCGTTGGTGTTCAACAACTCCGAGTTGGCAGGAACCTGCACCCCGTCGCGCACCACCACCCCGTCGCGCACCCCCGATCCTGCTGCATTCTCCCCCTTCTCCTTCTCCTTCTCCTTGTTCTTGTCCTTATCGGCCTCGGTGGCATTTTCAAGCTCCGATGCGATCATGGCCAACTCCTGCCTTTCGTTTATGTGATCCCCGCTAGACTCTTGTGGCGCATATCGTACTTGGTCGCCCGTATTTGTATTTTCTCCCTCTCTTGTCTGATACTCCACGCGAGGCCTTTTAACTTCTTGTTCCTCGCTCTCATGAGCGCGTTTTGCTGACTCTGGTTCCGTCTGGCCCTCTGCAAGCATCTTGTCTATCTCCAATATATTCAAATCTACTGCTTCGGGGGCGTTGTTTTCATGGGTATCAACATCTTTGAGGTTTTCAGGGTGCTTATCCAAAACTCCACTGACGTTATCAGCAGGGTTATTTGTGTCTTGATCTGACATGTTGTTTGTAGATATCAGATGAGCCAGTTGTTGTGATGAGCTAAGTTGTTGTTCTCAATTGAAAGAACTATATGCAGGCCGCGATGCCTAGCGAAATCACCAAAATGATGTAAGCAAATACAAGTATTTCGCAGTGCGCCAGCGGCATATGCCAGACTGCAAAAAGTGCGAGTTCAGAAAATGAGGTTCAGTACAATTAGCAGCCAAAATCGATAAAAGTACTACAGTGTGAATAGCGCAATCAACAGTCTATTAGGTAAATATTGAAACTAGTGTATTTAGTATGGTAGTGTCAATTGACATTGGTGCGGCGCTGTCAGATATCTGCCATATCAGCTTATCCGCTGTTATCCGCAATGCGGACCTGAGTTCCCGATCCATTAATGCGCGGATGCGACGCACTGAGCGCACCAGCATGGCGCACAACCATTACCACATAAGCGCACCCACAAGAACATGTTTCTGTGGAGAACAGGCATGTGGTGCTGAAGTGTGGAGCCTGTCTTACCCGTAAGACCCGAAGACATAGCTAACCCTAATAGAAGCAATCAACTCATTCGTCGCACATCTGTCACTCTTGCAATACAAACATCCTAGCCCAGTTTTAATCTGACTCCCACCTCAACCTACCCTCACCCTCTCTTCTTAGAAGAGGGGCGCGCTGGGGGGCCTAAGGCAATGAAGGGGAGGCCTTGCTTCGCTTCATCCTGCCATCCTCCCACGCGCTTCTAACATCCTATTTCGTTGGCGCTAGTCGCTTGACAGCGGCTTGCCCGATTTGGAACACGCCAAACTATATAAACTCCGGAGTTTGCTGTGGTTGCCACTTTTTTGTTTTGGCTGTAAAAAAAAAAGGGATGGGAATTAGCGCTACATACTTTCCAAACGAACCAAAGGCACCTTCAGTGACCTCTTCCGAGCTTCCTGGACCCAAAGCCACTGCCGGCATCAAGTCTTTGGGCAATGTCTGGGACTCCAGAGCCGCCTACACCGTTGCTGACTACGAGAAATCGGTGGGAAACTACCTTGTTGATGTTGACGGCAACAGCTTTTTGGATGTTTACGCCCAGATCGCCTCTATTCCTTTAGGTTACAACAACCCTGCGTTGATTGAGACCGCCAAGTCGGACAAAATGATCAGAGCCATTGTCGACAGGCCGGCCTTGGGCAACTTTCCTGGCGCCGACACAGAAGACATTGTCAAGCAATTGTTGGCTGTGGCACCAAAGGGCCAAGACAAGATCTTCCCTGGTTTATCTGGTGCCGATGCCAACGAATTGGCCTTCAAAGCGGTGTTTTTCTGGTACCAATCGCAAAAAAGAGGGTACCACGCCAGCTTCACTGCCGAAGAAAACGAATCTGTAATGAAAAACCAGGCTCCGGGCTCGCCGGACTTGGCCATTTTGTCGTTTGAACGTGCTTTCCACGGCAGATTGTTTGCTTCGGGCTCCACCACGTGCTCCAAGCCGATCCACAAGTTGGATTTGCCATCTTTCAAATGGCCAAAAGCCGAATTTCCTTCGTACAAGTACCCTCTTGACAAGCACGAGGCCGAAAACGAGCAGGAAGACCAAAGATGCTTGGATATTGTAGAAAACCTCTTCAAAACCCACCACACCCCAATTGCCGGTGTATTGGTGGAACCAATCCAGTCGGAAGGTGGTGACAACCACGGCTCCAAGAAGTTTTTCCAGGGCTTAAGAGACATCACCTTGAAACACGGCGCCTTGTTGATCATGGACGAAGTCCAGACTGGTGTAGGAGCCACGGGTAAGTTCTGGGCCCACGAGCACTTTGAATTGTCCCCTCCAGCCGATCTTGTCACGTTCTCCAAGAAATTCCAATCGGCCGGTTACTACTTCCACGACCCAGAAATCATCCCCAACTTGGCATACCGTCAATTCAACACCTGGGTCGGCGACCCAGCCAGAATGATTTTGTCCGGCGCCATTGCCAGCGAAATCATCAAGCACGACTTGCCTGCCAAGGCCCAGAAAGTCGGTGCTTACTTGTTTCCAAAGTTGGAAGCCATACAAGCAAAATATCCAAAGTATCTCCAGCGCTTGAGAGGCAAAGATAGAGCCACATTTATTGCATGGTCGTTCGACGACGATGCCACCAGAGATAAGTTCCTTAAAGATATCAAACTTGTAGGTATCAATATGGGAGGCTGTGCCGAATCTTCGGTCAGATTGAGACCCACCTTAGTATTTGAAGAGCACCACGCCGATATTCTTGTTGCAGCAATCGAAAAGGTTCTTTCAGGCTACTAAAATATGTTAGTCGAATCTATGACAAAGAAAAAAACAAACCTATAGAACCCTGATTTGTAGATTTTCAGGAAAAGCTCAAAAAATGATTGAACAAATCGACTGGAATTATGTTTGTTGAAATACCCGTAAATATTCATTAACTCTAGAAAATGAAAGACTCACGGATAGCTTACAGAAACTATTTATAAGGCACCAATGGTACTGGAAATGCTTGAGATCCTATTTTAATAAGCCTTAAACACTTATACCTTTCACAATATACAAGAACTGCAAAAGAAACCTATATGAACATTTACAATTGTAGTGCCAAAGCGAATATAAATAGCGAAACGTTAAAAACACCGAAAAGTATCCACTGAAGTGTAGAAAAAGAAGCCTACCATATAAAAACTACTCAAGTTTGTGATATATGCTCAGACAGCCAAATTATACTAAAACACCGTAAAAATCACGATTTAAATTTAAAGTTAAACTGACAAAATTCTTGCAAAAAGACTATTCAATGCCTGCTACCCATTTATATAAGAGAACGAAAGAAAATTAACTGAAATACCGTAAATATCACGATTTGAATTAGACTTGTTATTTTTCTCTCCCCAGTCTCTTTTCTCTCTGGTCTCTCTCGCTATTGTTCTCGTTGGTCCGCGCCGGGTCGTGAGATCAGCGGAAAAGTCGACCCCGGAATAAACGAGCAGAAGATCACTAGACATTACATCACTAGACATACATCACTAGACTTAGATCACTAGACTTAGATCTATATACATCACTAGACTAGATCTATAGACATCACTAGACTAGATATATAGAGGAATATAGAAGTCAATGGAGATTTCAACCTACCAAGCATTCAAAAACCATGTCAAAAAAGACAGTAATGCGTCGCTATTGGCCGGAGGAGTCTCGGGAGCGGTTTCGAGGACGGTGGTGTCGCCGTTCGAGCGGGCCAAGATTCTTCTACAACTACAGGGCCCTGGGTCCCAGGCGTACCAGGGGATGTTCTCTACCATAGCCAAGATGTACCGAGAGGAAGGATACCGAGGGTTGTTTCGAGGCAACACCCTCAACTGTGTGCGGATCTTCCCCTACAGCGCGGTGCAATACGCGGTGTTTGAAAAAACCAAGGCGGTGTTGCTTGCGCGGGGCGAGCCGCACCAGCTCCAGTTCTGGGAACGGATGGTGGCCGGGCTGGTGGGCGGAATGGTGTCAGTGCTAGTGACGTACCCGCTAGACTTGATCAGAGCGCGGATCACCGTCAAAACCGCGTCGTTGACCAAGCTCAACAAAGGCAGAACGGTGCGGGCGCCGGGGGTGCTCGAGACGTTGCGCGAGGTTTACCGCACCGAGGGAGGTTTTTTCGCGCTCTACCGAGGAATCGTCCCCACCACCATGGGGGTGGCCCCCTACGTGGCCATCAACTTCGCGTTATACGAGGTGATTCGCGACCGCATGGATCAGGCGCCCGACAAATACCTGAACCCCGTGTGGAAACTTTGTGCCGGAGCGTTTTCGAGCTGCGTCGGCGGGGTCCTCATCTACCCACTCGATCTTCTCCGCAAACGGTATCAGGTCGCGAGCATGGCGGGCGGAGAGTTGGGGTTCCAGTACACGTCAGTATGGCATGCGCTCAAGTGTATTTTTCGCGACGAGGGGTTCTGGGGTGCTTACAAGGGACTCAGTGCCAATCTCTACAAAATCGTGCCGTCTATGGCCATCTCCTGGGTGTGCTACGACAACCTCCGTCTTGCCATCAAGAGGTGGTAAAACAAGACATAAAAAACACACTACCGCGCCGTCACGTGACAGTGTCGTGCCAGTTCTCTTTCTCAGCCAACCATCGTCGCCGTAGTTCTGGCGTGCCCCTACCAACGAGCCACTACTTCGCTGATGGTTCGATTTTCACATCCGCAACACACTATCCACCAAACACCATGAGAGCCAGTCAAATCTTGTCCAATGCCGCCAAGAAGGCACCTAAGAAGACACCTGTTCCTATTGAATTGTACCCACTTTTCGCTGCCGTCGGTGTTGCCATTGCTTCGGGAGCTTTCTTCACCTACCGTCACTTTGCATACGACCAGCAATTGAGATTGTGGAAAAACCCAGACATGTCCAATTTGGATGCTGTTTTGAACAAATCTGTTGAAGAAGAAAAGAAGGAACACTAAAAAGTCACAAACAGAAACTTTCAACAGAAACAGAAACTTCCAAACAGAAACTTCCAAACATTGAAGGAACATACAATGTGTATGTCTAGCATACTTGATAATTATTCGTGATCTCACTATATAGTTAATTGATATTAAGAAAAGTGAAGAAAGTGTAAGTTGTAGAAGTAAAGAGGAGATTATCATAAGAATAGATGAACAGGTAAACATAAACAGAACACTAGATCAGCAAGTGAGTATCATCAAAAGTAAAAAGGTACGAAAAAAGATAGACGAGTGAGGTGAAGAAAAAAGATAGACGAGTGAGAGTAAAGAGAAAAAAGATTGTCAACTTTTGTCTAAGGAACTATTTTTCGTTACCAAGAAGGCCATGCGAATAAATCAGCGAACAAATAATGCGAATGGGAATAATGCGAATAATGCGAATGCGAATAAATGAGCATTCAAATAAATCAAAAGCGCGCGGCTTCAGATTATATAAGAGTGCGCATAGCGAATAGAAACATCTTACCAATGGTGATAACTCTATTCACACTAAATTCAACTGAATTCAACTGAATTCACCAACAGCTACATGATTACATGAATGGTCATTCTCATTCTTTTGACTGACTTCTATTTACATTGGAAGAATGTTGAACGTGTTGTAAACGTTTTGTACGTTTTGTAGTTTTGTCAATATTCATCTGGCGATGAATATTGTCTACTCTCTTATATTTGTCCAGTACTCTGTCACCTCAGCAATCCCCTCCAACCCATCAATACACTTCTTAAACCCCTTTTGGTACTCCTCAGGAAATGCAACCTGGTTATCGTGCTCAGTAACATAGGTAGTCTTTGAGTCCTTCAACTTATGAGTCTTGGCCAAGGCATTGGAAACACTAAAGAGCTCCGATGGGTCCGTTGTCATCTTGAAAAGACGCGCTCCATCATACTCTCCCTCGACATCTTCATATACCTCTACATCTTCAGCACCAATGTCTATGGCCACCTCGAAAACGTCGTCCAAGGTCTCTTGATCCTTTGCTTCAAAGATAATCTCGCCTTTCTTGTCAAATAGGTAGAGACACGGGCTCAACGAAGCATTGAACTCTTTGAGGGTCGATTTCACCAATGATACTGTACGGGCTTTATTATCGGTGGTAGCATTGACTACAAACGCTACTCCTCCGGGGCCCATAAATTCATACTGGACATCGGCAGTAATGGGCCCATCGTGAGTCACCTCCCCGGTTCCTCTTTTGATGGCTCCATCGATAATTTTTTTGGTCACATTCAACTTCTTGGCCTTCTCTATCAAAGCCTCGAGCTGGGCATTGGCATCTGCGCCGCCGATCTTGACTGACGTCTCGATCTTGGACGCTAGCATCGATGCCTCTTTGGACCGCTTGGCGTCGTTTTTGGCCTTGTCATGGCGAATATTGGCCCATTTCGAGTGGCCTGCACAAATGACCCCACTACTAGAAAGACAACGTCCCTGTATACTTGCAATCTGCGCTACTCTACGCCCCGCAACTCTCGATATCATTGTCTAATAGAATTTGATACCCACCTTGGTGAAATTTATCGGCGCGGGGCCCGCACGTGACGCGCTGGCCCTTTTATTCGTTATCGGTGAACGACCCAACAACTCAACACCACCATGAGTTCTAACGATGCCATGGCCAAGCGGTCGTTGTTGGCAGCCATTGCAGATGAAGATTCCGTCACGGGCTTGTTGTTGGCCGGAGTAGGCCAGGTTTCGACCGAATCTGGCAAAGAAACTAACTTCCTTACCGTGGTACCGGGCAAGACTACGGTGGAGCAAATTGACGAGGCGTTTGACAATTTTACTTCTTCGAGAGACGACATTGCCATTTTGCTTATCAACCAACATTTAGCTGATTTGATTAGATACAAGGTAGATAACTACACCAAGGCGTTCCCTGCGATCTTGGAGATTCCTTCGAAGGACCATCCGTACGACCCTGAAAAGGACTCTATTTTGAAAAAAGTGAGGAGATTATTTGGGGAGTAGCCCTGTACACTGAAAAACACTATAGTTTAATATAAAGCACTAAAGTACAATATAAAGCACCAAAGTACAATATAAAACACCAAACTGTAACTACACTATAAAACACTACGTCGATAGTGTACTGTACTCGATGTCAGTGTAATTTCTATTGTCACACTTATGTAGACTCGCTAATAAAATAGCTTATACTGATATACCATAGACAACACTCACATAAATAGTACACTGGAACTACACTAAAAACACTTGATAGATAGTGCACAAAAACTACACTAAAAACACTACTTCGATAGTACACTAAATACTGAGATATTGTATAACTTATGTAGACTCACTGATGGTAAGATTGATGTATAGTAGCTCATTTTACTAAATATATCTGAAAATGGATACTAATATAATTGTAACTATTCATAGTGATTCGGCTATATCGTACCACTGCTTTCACTTACTCAGTCTTATTCTACTAGTTAAACTTTTATTTTACTTGGTATTGTTGGGTTATAACCTTACAGGTATCTACTTTTTAGACTTTTTCTTTTTGTTCTTTTTCTTTTTTTTAGAAGGCGACGAGGGTGAAGGCGAGTTCTCTTCAGCCTCACCTTCACCTTCACCTTCACCTTCACCGTCACCTTCACCTTCACCTTCACCTTCGCCTTCACCTTCACCTTCAGCCTCAGCCTCAGCATCTACAACTGCTTTGGTCTCCAATTTGGTTTCGGTCTCAGGTTCTGGAGCAGAAACGTCTACACTCAGCTCAAGTTTGATTTCGTCCAACTTTTCTGCTTCTTCCTTAGGTTCCTCAGTAAGATCCTTTGATTCAACTGGTTCTTCAGCTACTGATTCTTCAGCTACTGGTTCTTCAGCTACTGGTTCTTCAGCTACTGGCTCTTCAGCTACTGGCTCTTCAGCTACTGGCTCATTCACCGGCTCAATCGGCTCTTCTACTTTGGATTCTACACTTGGTTCAGAAACTTCCTTATCTTCTGTGACTGGTTCAGTAACTGGTTCTTCAGTTAATTGCACTTCCCCTGTCTCCTTTGTTTCTGTCACTGGTTGTATTTCCTCTACAGTTTCTGGCTTTTTCTCAAGTTCTTCTGGTTGCCCTTTTGGCTCAGTTTCTTCTGATTCTTGCCCTTTTGACTCAGTGACTTCTGTTTCTTGGTCATTTTCAACCTTTACCTCAGGCAATGCAGGCAAATCCTGGTTTTTTGTCTCTGGTTTAAATTCACTCTCTTTCTCTACACCCTTTTGCTCCTCTTTACTTGGTCCACTACTATTCCAGTAGTTCTTCGCAAATATATCTGGCAACACACAGTCCTTTACATAAAAGTCCCTTACACCTACAATTCTTCTCTCTCTTTCACACGCCTTCAACCATTCCGGCCTAATAATAGGAATATTCATATCGCTGGCCTTCAAATACTCAGGATTCTGCTTGTTTTCCCGCGTACAGATGAAATGCGTGGTGTCGACCTTGATTTTGTCCTGGGGAGGAAAGTTGGCTCGCATGTTCTTCAAGGCGTGTTCGATGTCCGCACGTGTGAACTGGTCGTTGGGTGAAAAGTCGCCCAAGCACACGGTGATCCCGGTCAAATCCGTCATCTTATGAGTGGTCACCTCAATGAGATTGGACGAGTAGATCCCGGCAGTGGTATCCAAACGGAGCTGGAATTTAAACAGCTTGTCGATTGGCAACCCCGACAACTTGGTGGTTCGATTGGTCATGGGTTGTGGGATCGACCCCAATTTCTTGCCGTCTTTGAACAACACCAAGTTCTTCAAGCTGGACGTGCCCAACTCGAGCTTGTCCCACTCCAAAATACACGACGTCTGGGTGATATTCTTGACCTTTAAGTGGGGTGGTTGAGGGATGTTTTTGCCGAAGGTGTTGAGGATTTCGTCCTGGATGCGTTGGAACTGCTTGGCTTCTTCGATCTCGGTCTCAAAGTCCTGGTCACACTTGATCTTGACAATCGACCCGGCCTTGACTCCGTTGGGCAAAAGAATCGTGGGGAACTCAATCAAATGGTGGTCTTTGGTGAGCAACAACGCCAACGACGCGTCGAGCTTTCCGACGGTTAACGATACTTCCACCATGCTACTGTGTGATGTGGTTCAATCAATCTTACACGTAGTTGTTTGTCGCACAGAAAAACACTAACCCTCACTGCACACAGGAAAACAAAAATCAACAACCCTCACCACAAAAAATATATCCCTACTCTACACTGGTAGTCACTATACACTATACATGGTATCACCAACCTCACCACATTTGTTGATATGATAACTTGTTGACAGTTAGAACCTCCTAAGATTAATTAGTTTAGTTTATATAAAAATCCTTACTGTTTATTAAGTGGGTTGTAGTTAGGTAGTGATTAATGGTTGTAAATCTTTGGTGGTATTGTGTATTGTGTATTGTGTATTGTATATCTCCTACTCCAATGTTCAAGGATCGCTATTTATGTTATGCATATGTGGTGCTGCAAATTCCTTTGGTATCCCTTTTGGGAAGTACACAAAAAATCACATCACTTACCAGAAGTACACAGGAAATCACTGACGTAGCCTCCACCAACTCTCACTACCACATACACCTCACTAAATTTACATCTCTCACTACACTACAGTAACTCTCTACACTACAGTATCTCACTACACTACTTTATGTCACTACACTTCAGTATCTCACTACCACATACACCTCACTACACTACAGTATCTCACTACACTTCAGTATCTTCCACTATTTTCACTATTTAGCCAGCACCACCCCATTCTCGCTACTTTTACCATTATGTATCATGCGGAAAAGAATTAATGGTCGCTACTTTTAAAGTAGTTCGCGGTAGAAGCAACTCTCGCTTCTCACTATCAAAGACTACCCAAGAATAGGCTGTGCTAATCCAATAGTTGTTTGTACTATTCTAGTACAATGTAGTATGACTAATGGTAGTCAGGTAGTATTAACATGGTAGTAATCTTACTCTCCCATATAGTTCTCTCCTCTTTTCCCACCTCTCTATGTCCCAAACACCACGACCTCGTTTTTTGGCTGCAAAATTCTCCCACCCCGCACTCGCAAAAACGCGCCCGATCCCAAGTAGTATAATACTTATTGTACTAGTCTAATACTGATCCGGTGGTACTGGTCCAGTAGCTCCAACCTTTACCACTTCTCTCCTAACTCACCCTCTATGCTTCTCTCACTTTTGTTTTCTACTTACTTTTCCTCGTGCCTCATTAGATCCATGATCGCACCTTGCTAGGCTAACCAGACAACTTAAAACTAACTACCGTACTTATTGGTGACGAATGTTGGTGGGGTAGTTCTAGATAGCGAGAATTAGTGATGCGCGGTGTTAGAGATGGTGTACGCTACTGATAGAACTTGGTAGGTAAGCTTAGACTACTAGATTCAAATTACTCTTAAGCCCCAAACAAACTATACTGATGTACTAATGAGTTTTGGATTCTGTAGGTTTTGAATCGTAAGGCATTGAACGAAGGTCAATTAATGAAATTTGAGTTATTATTCGAAGAATTGAAGAAAAACTGCCTCGTGTCGAATATCACTAGCTACGGTCATATTTACAAAGAGTAAGCTTGTAGGTTACGATCAATAGATAATCCAAGAATGTTATATGATAATTTCAAATACAAATGTGAACTGTCCGATTTTCAGTTCATATTTAAAAATCTTATCAGTGTATATACTTAGGTTGATTTCAAATCTAGCTAGTTCTGGGATTCGTGTCGATTCTGGACTAAACCTAAGCGAATAAGATATTTTGACAGACACCCTCCTCTCATTGACCAAGACTCTCTTAATATATCACCAAGATGACCACCATATCAATTTAATATTTCGTGATGATTATCTGGCAAATGATGCATGAACTTCTAGCGAAACCTTATAAGCCCGAAAATTACAAAGCTCGCAATATTTCTTCCTTGCTTATTGTCAATTACAAATCTCGCAATAATTCTAAGAGTTGGTACGAAATTGCACCGCCGCAATGAGCCCTGAAATCACAATTCTCCCATACAACTCCACAATTCGCTCTACTGTGCGGCACGTTTCCACAACAATGCATGAAATTCTGTCAAACTAAAAAATAATTAATATTTTTTGATTTGGCACCGCACGTAATTTGCACCCTTTAAACTGTGACGGATTAATTATCTTCGGAAAGTTTACTTCTACATTGATGTGGCACCGACCGCTTTAAAGTTGTCTCGCTACCTGTGGCTACCTGTGGCATGAATTTAGCCGTACAACAACCACCCACGGTGTCAATCATGTAATGAGCGACTATTTATTCAGCAAGAATCCACTACCTCAAATATGTTCGTCTGTACTACAAAATCAATATGGGTTTTCTCTCAAGTATTTCAGCTACCTCTTTGTTAGCATTGGTGGCAGCTACTTCTGCTTTGTCAATTCCAAACATCAACAATCAGTCCGTCAAAGGTGTCCTTGAGGTCCCATTGCAGCGTGCTGTCAAGGGGTCTACTTCGAAGGGAAACTTCACTGCTAGGGATAACGACTTTCAATGGCCAATTGCAAATTGGGATGAAATCGGCTACTTCACTAATCTCAGTGTCGGTACTCCACCCCAGGTTATTTGGGGCTTGATTGATACTGGAAGTTCGGACGTGGTGATCGATCAAAGCAAGTACACTCCTTCTGCGTCGTCAAGCTCAAATTCTGTGGGCACGCTGAACACAGGATGGGGCGTTCCGTTCCAATGGTATACCGAGAAAGTTGCTACAGATGAATTTTCACTTGAAAACTATAATGTGGCAACTTGGGATAACAATCTTTCGCTTTTTGGTATCGGTCCGCAATCTGGTGAACAATATACTCTGACTTACAACAATCTTCCATACGCTTTGGCTGCTGCTGGTATAATTAACAAGCCTGCCTTCTCTGTCTACGTGCTGGAGGAGCCATATGATGATAATTCTTATAGCCACACTATTACCAACGGGGTGATTCTTTTCGGAGGTATCGACAAAGCCAAATACGTCGGAGACTTGACCACCTACCAACTTATCAATCAAGGGTGGGCTGCCGTGAACTTCGATCAGGTCGGTTTTGCCGACGGGTCTTCTTATGCATGGAATAATCCTGCTGTTCTTGACACTGGTACCACCACTTCTTCATTCCCTGCGGCGCTTGTCTCCAAACTTAAGGATCTCTTTGGACCTTACGACTCGAATGGTAATATTATTACGTACCAGAAATCATGGGAAACTACATACTTACTGTTTCAATTCGACTCAAGTACCGTCCAAGTTCCTTACTCCGATTTCGTGACTCATATCAACGGTGTATACCAGTTTGCTAGATTGTACACCGTGAGTGATGAAGATCCAAAACTTGTTTTGGGTGATATTTTTCTTAGAAACGCCTATACCGTCTTCAATTACGATGCAGGCACCATTCTGATTGCTCAAGCTGCAAAGAACGCTTACGGTACTTCCGATATTACTGTTATTTCTTAAATAAGTATTTTACTTTATTTGCTTAGGAAGAGACTAATATAAGTAGTTTATAGAGCAAAAATATCATCTCGTATGGTATAAAAAAAATATTGTAATTGTTTTAGAGATTCTCATGGTGCCTTGTTACAGGATGTTTGAATTAACTGAGAACTTTAGATGGAATTCCAATATTTGAATAATTAGTTAATAGATTATCAAACTGTGAGAAAAGGGTGCATTTGATAGACTTTTCGCAGCCAAGAATGACTACGCGGTTCTAGCAGATATTTATATAGCTCAATTTATTTTAAGTATACTAAGTAGCTCAGCTTTACCGATTAAAGAGTACATACAAACCACTTTTACCTATTTATGTATTCAAGATATAAATTAATTATGCCTCTCTGGATATTATCGTAGTCTTGAGACATATCAATCATTAAACTAACTTGCAATTTCCAAAAGAATCAAATGTTACGAGAATATTCGATTAATTAAATAAATTTGGAACATTTTTGTTCGCTTTAGCTTTATTCATAACTTCTTCCTTATATATTCATTGCTTGGTATCCCTGGATCTACTTCCAGATTGACCCCTAAATCTACTTCCGTACTATAGTAGTCTACTTATATTACAGTCCAGACTAACCCAGTAGTCTGGGCATTTCTCTCCATTTCTACACTTAGTTTTGTTCTTTTACATGAGTGTTATATGGGTATTCCCATATCTCTTAGATCGTCCATGATCTCCTCATCGGTGGCTTTCTTCAACAACAACTCGGCACTAGAAACTGCAGGAACCTCTTGCAAAGAGGTGTTGATAGCACAAGGAAACCCATGGAATTGTACCAATCCGTTAAGCACACCCAACTGGTGGTTTCTATTATTATGCTGCTGTACTAATTCTACCAAGGTATTTTGCTTAATAGCCTTTTTGGTAAGAGGCTGAGGTTGTTCGTGGCCGTTTTCGTAGCCATTAATATGGTTTTCTTCTATCAGAGGAAAAGCACTATAACTATAGTCAGGAACAAGCTGGTCCAACTGGTTCCTTTCCTTATTGATTTTGTACCAAAGAGAAGTCGTTTCGGTGATCATATCGTTCTTAGAATCCATCAAGTTCTTCAAAAAGTCCTGGTGGATCGATGTTCGCGTAGCAATAGTTTCTTTATCAATACACTTGAGTTTATACGATAAATTGAAGTTGGCAAGTTTGAGGCTTTCTTGATAAAATCCGTTGACTTTATGGTAGATTTTGGAGAGTTCTGGATGCGAGCCTTCCAAGCATAGTTGGAGTTCTCTTTCAAGCAAGCTGAGTTTATCTTGATACAATTTATCTCGCAAACTGGCAAATAATTCTTCTATATGAATAAGATCTGCGATAGCCAATTTTCGCTGTTCATTGAGATTAACATCCTCTTCATCTTCTTCTTCTTCATCATCTTCTCTTGATTTCTCTTCATTGTCTTCATTGTCTTCTTCCTCGTTCTCTTCTACATCCTCCTCTACATCCTCTTCCACTTCTTCTTCAGCCTCTTCTTCAGCATCTCTTTCTTCCACCAGCTTGGTCTCATCTGATTTTTTTACGCTTTCAACCTCCGCTTCATTCTCTTTGGCTACTTCTTGACTTTCTGAATCAACTTTGGCTTGAACTGTTTCTTGTAGCTCTTCATTTTCATGCACTTTTTCAAGGTTTTCTTGTGTTTCTGGCACTTTTTCCACCAATTCGTCACCTTTTTCTACACTTTCTTCGCCTTTCTCCTCTTTAATCTTACTTCCTTCACTATCTTTGTCTTGAGACTCTATTTTCTCTTCCTCCTTCTCTTCTTTCTCTGGACTCATAGTCTTTTGCTTCTTATTTTCGGGTTCATCTGAAATATCTAGGCTACGCTTGTTGGTGTTTTCCACTGGAGATGAATGTTTTGGCTCTTTATCTTCTAAAATTCCCAACTCTTTCTTCTCTAAGTCCTCGTCAAAATCGTCCGAATCTACATCCTTTAATCGGGCCAACTCTGTGAGCTCCGATAACGCTAGCAAGTCCGAAACAGGCTCGTTATTCTCGGTGTTTTCTTCCAAAAAACTCATTTTATCGGTCTCCGCTTCACTTCCCTCGTCTCCCAAATCACTCAACTCAGAGCTTTCGTAACTATCTCTGTTGGTTTTGTCGGGAGCGTCTGTATTTTGTCTGTATCTGATAAAGTCAAGTGAGGGAGGCGACGTTGCTATGTCGGTAAGAGGTGATTCTTTAGAGCGGTACGGACCAGACTTTTCATCTTTTTCAACCTCATCTTCATTTACCTCTGACTTTTCATTATTTTCCTCTGACTTTTCAGACTTTTCAGATCTTTCTAAATTGGAGTTATTATTGGTAGATTCACTATTATTTGGGTCTATATGATGACTTGATTTGCTTAAAGTACCGTTTTCGTCGGTTTTGATATCATTGGGTTCTTTTTCACTCATATTGTGCTAGTAATGTTGATGGTAGTTGTGATAGAATAGTATTGAAAAGTTTGTTAAAAGTGGTTAAAAATGGCTGGTTTTGGATGTTTTGGTTAGTTTTGACTAATTAAGGATGGTGAAGTTGTAATTAGTTCGATTTGTTGTGGTTATCCAGCTAGTTGTGATATAGGATGGCTGGTATTGGAAGGTATTATGGGTGGGTTTTTGGGCTTGTAGTTTGGTAGTTTTCAATTTTCTGTTCAAGTTTTGGTCAATGTGATGGATAGACCCTTCAAGTTGTATTTATCTATTGATATTGGTAATTGTTCGAGTTGTATGGCAATTGACAGTTGTCATAGTCATTTTGATTGAGTCTCCGTTAATGGAGGCGGCGCTCGGGACGGCGGCACGTGCGCGTTATCTGCAGGACGGAAAATTTCCCTCATCGCTATTTGGGATGAGATGAGAATGAAGAGTTAGAAGGAAGAAGTAGTAGTGGTACTATGTCATTTGGAGGATTATTTGATCTGAGCAAGGTCGACAGTGGAGTTGCGAACTTGTTTTCCAGTTCTTCAGCAGGTCCTGTGACCAAGGACCAATTGAGAAGCAACAGAACCGAGATCAAGATTGCAAGGGAAAAGAAAAATGCCAAGAGAGGAGATGAGGAGGATAAGGAGGAGAGTGAAGAGGAACCTGATTCTGATGAGGAAGAGGACTCTGATGAAGAAGATGAAGAAGAAAGAGTTGTGAAGAAACCAAAGAAGAATGATATGAGACACGATGATTTGGAAGCCAGATATTTCAACAAGATTCTTAAAGAAAAAGATGTCAAGAAAGATGTCAAGGAAAGTGAGAAAGAAAGTGAGAAAGAAAGTGAGAAAGAAAGTGAGAAAGAAATTGATGGTGAGAAAAAAGAAGAAAATGAAATTGAGGATGCAATTAAAGAAAGTGAGGATGAAAGTGAGGAAGGTATTGAGAAAAAAAAGGGAAAAAGTGGGGAAGCCAAGACTCTTGATCTCAAGGAAAACGAAATGGAAAAAGCAGAAAAGACTGTATTTGTAGGAAACGTCACTTCGAGTGTGATCAATTCGAGACAAGTAGCCAAGAAGTTCAAGAAGTTGTTTTCTGAGTTTGGCAAGGTGGAGTCTATAAGATACAGATCGATTGCATTTGATGAGGCGCTTCCCAGAAAGGTTGCGTTTGCCAAGAAAACATTGCACAAGTCGCGAGACACCGTAAATGCGTACGTTGTTTTTAGCGAAAAAGAAGCATCGCTCAAGAGTCAGAAATTAAACGCGAGTGTTTTCGAAGGGTTCCATATTAGGGTGGACCATGTGGCGCATCCTGCGCCTAAGGATAATAAGAGAACGATTTTTGTAGGAAACTTGGACTTTGAAGAAAAGGAAGAGACTTTATGGCAGTATTTCAATGAGAAGATCGACAATGACGTTGAGTCTGTGCGTGTGATCCGTGACGCAAAGACCAATGTGGGTAAGGGGTTTGCATTGGTACAGTTCAAGGATACGCTTTCTGTGAACCGTGCCGTTCTTCTTAACGACAAGCCTATGGGAGAGAAAGGGCGGAAGTTAAGGATTTCGCGAGCCAAGTCTTATGCCAAGCCATCTATTCTTTCGCCCAACCACATCGACAACTCCAAAAAAGCATTTGCAGCCAAAAAAGCGTTGAGCGAACAACAAAAAACCAAGTTGGGCAGAGCGCAGCGCGTATTGGGAAAAGCCGACCGCGCGACGGTGGGCCAAACCAAGGTCATTGAGGGGCAGCGTGCGTCCAAGGGATCGCGCGTTGCGGGGATCAAGGGGTTGAAGGGCGGTAAGGTCAAGAAGCCCCGGATAAGAGAGAGATCAAGCAAGTTCAAGCAGGAGCGGGACCAGATCAAGAAGGATTTTCAGAAAAACCCAAAGGATGCTAAGGAAAAGAAGCCTAGGCACAAGAAGTAGTTAGTCTAGACACAAGAAGTAGTTAGCCTAGACACAAGAAGTAGTTAGCCTAGACACAAGAAATAGTTAGAAGTCTAGATATCAAGAAATGTGTATAGTAGAGTAAGAATCAGATTAGAAAAAGATAAGTAGAAAAAGATAAGTAGAAAAAGATAAGTAGAAAAAGAGAAAGTAGATAGTAGAAAAAGAGAATAAAAAAGTAGAATAAGAGAAAGTAGATAGAGAAAGTAGAATGTGGAGTGACAAAAGAAGGGATACAAGTATCCCTAAAAAATAATAAGTGAGAAATTAGGGAGAAATTAGGGAGATTAGGATCGATTCGGGGGTTAGTGTACAAATCAGTAGATATGGACGATATAGATGAATGATAGATGATAGACACATCTATCAACTCTATAACATTACCCACTCATCAACTATTCAAATGATTTATAGACTGTCATCGTTTATCTACCGCAGTAGTCCTGCCACAGTCCATTGTTCGCACTGTGGTTCTTATCGTAGATCCTCTCCCCCCTACGGCTCTACCTAAGCCCCAGTAACGACCAGGGTACCAATTAACTATATAAATAGAGAATATCCATACGAGATACAATACTATAGAAGAGCAAATACACTTGTTAACTTAATCTTTTATCATGGGCTCTTTAAACTCTAAGCCTGTTAGACCAGCGGTCGCAGTCGCACCCGCACCCGCACCCGCACAGAGCGACGACGAGATCTCCTACAACGAGAAGCACAGTGCTACGAGCTACGACTTAGACGACTTGGCCCAGTACTTGGACAAAGTAAACATCACGCCTGGCACTAAATCAGACACTTCCAACCCCATTACTCTTGAATCGTTGGACGACTGGCAGCACGAACTCGAGGCAGACCCCAAGAATGTATTGGCCCAGAACGCATTGGGTGCGAATTCCATCGCCGCTATTACCGAGAAAACTGATAGCGCCACCAAGTTGCACACGCAGTACACTTTCAACACCGCGGTAGACGTCGTGGGCTCGCCTTCGTACTGGGGCAACCAGAAATCGGCCGGGACGTGCTGGATCTACGCCACCTCCAACGTGTTGCGTGCCCACGTCATCAAGAAATACAATCTTGCCGAAGACAAGTTCCAGGTTTCGCAGCCATACCTCTACTTCTACGACAAGCTCGAAAAAGCCAATTATTTTTTGGACCAGATCATCGACACGGCCTCCGAACCCATTGACTCGCGCTTGGTGCTGTTTTTGCTCCGCGACCCCGTGGGCGACGGTGGCCAGTGGGATATGATCATTAACCTCGTGGAAAAGTACGGGATAGTCCCGCACGAGTTTTTTTCGGGCAGCTTCCAGGCGAGCGCGTCTGCAGCCTTGAACAGTTTCTTGGCGCAGAAATTAAGGGAGTATGCGTTGGTATTGAGGAAGTTGGTTGATAAAGGAGTGCCTGCGGCGGTGATTGGCGGCGTCAAGGCATCGTTCAACAAAGAGATCTATCGTATTGTAGCCATTGCGTTTGGATCTGCGCCAAAGCCCACTGACTCGTTTGTGTGGGAGTTCTTTGACAAGGACGGCAAGTACCACTACTACAAGACCACTCCTATAGAGTTCTACAAGAATCACGTAGGTTACGATGCTGCCTCGCACTTCTCTATCATCAACGACCCCAGAAACGCCTACGATAAGCTCTACACCGTTGCGCGCCTTAATAATGTGGTGGGCGGAAAAAAGATTGAGTATGTAAATACCGAGATTAGCGAGGTGAAGGCGATCGCCATCCGCCAGTTGAAAGACAACGAGCCCATTTTCTTTGGTTCGGACGTCGGCAAGTTCAGCAACTCCAAGTCGGGGGTGTTGGACCCGGATGCCTGGGACTACACCTTGGCTTTCAACACCTCTCTTTCTGTAGGCAAGGCCGAGCGGATCACCCTTGGCTCTTCTGTGCCTTCGCACGCCATGGTAATCACCGCGGTGCACATTGATCCTATCACCAACGAGCCTGTTAGATGGAAAATCGAGAACTCGTGGGGCGACGAAGTGGGTGACAAGGGGTTCTTTGTGATGTCCGACAAGTGGTTTTCCGAGTACGTGTTCCAGATTGTCACCAGTAAGAAGTATGTTAGTAAGAAGACGTGGGATGTATACAAGAGCGGAGACTTTAACGTGTTGCCATACTATGATCCATTAGGGACATTAGCATAACAATACAGATCACTGATAAACACTATGTAAACACTATACAGATATTCACTATAAACACTATGTAGATTAGTCCACTATAAACACTATGAAGATTAGTCAACCATAAACACTATATAGATTAGTCAACTATAAACACTATCTAGATTCTCTACTATAAACACTATCTAGATGAGTCCAGACAACTCTATCTAGATTAGTCCAGACATACTCTATCTATGTCAGGGATCCTAACTATGCGATTTACCTCTAATGAGGTGATTACTCAAGAATCAGGGATCCTAACTAAGCGATGCGATATGAAAAGTTTAATGACATATTTACTGATGGGATCTGCAAGGTACCAGAAGTACTGGTTTTGTTTGAGACCCTATTCTTAGAGCCTCACTACTATTGATACCTCTTACTTACAATTAATGACCTTTATTAAGGTTGAGTGATTTTTCGCAGCCAACAAGATTGTCGCAACTTTCCCATCTGAGTAATTTTTTGCAACCATTAAATTTATTAACGTCAATGACCTTCTTATGGAAGTTGAATGACTTTTTGCAACCAACTAGGTAATTAGCAATCGATGAGAGTCATTGATATCAAGAAGCCCTCTAGAAATCTACAAGACTTAGTGCAATAACTAGTAAGAAATCTATATGGAACCTTTAACAATCGTTGCTCTTTCACAGTTCCACAGCTCTGAAAAGGCTCTGTCTCCAGCCACTATTTTGGCCAAGTCTCTATTGACACAATTGTACGAGTAACTAGTCCAGTCAACGTTGAAAAATTCCATCTTTTCTTTACTGTACCGGTGTGGAATTTCCCATTATCCTCAGGGTTCGTGTCATGTTACTGCTATTAACTAAAGCTGCAACATGTGTTCCATATTTACTACTCCAGTGTAATGTGTGCTCAGCTAAATTTGATTTAGAATCTCTTTTAGCAAGGTTGGTAGAGTTAGTGCTGTAGACACCTACGAAAGTCAACCCCAGTCCATTCGTCTCGGGGAAATTGTCATTTAAATAGTATAACGAATCTGCAGTGTCGTCTCTTTTTGCTTCCCCACCACCCGCAGCCTCGCTCCGCCGTTTGAGCCTAAAGCTACGGCAGATGCAGCCGATGCGACAATTGACACAGCGGCAGCAACCCAGCAATGAGGGCTGCCAAGAGCGGCAATTCCACCTGCACATGCAGCTGCACATTCAGCTGCGGCCATAGCACCTGAAATAAAAGCTACCGCAATTAACAGACCAGCCAAGGCCCTGCGTGCCGGCCAATACCATTCGTTTCGCTTTTCATACAACATTAACATTTGATAACTTATTGTTAGGTTTTTTAGCACGTGTCTCGATAGTGCTAGAGTTACTGCGGGATAAAATTAGGACAGAATTGCGCACCTATTTATACACACCAGGGCCTTTTGCAACTGAGGTGGCCATATCGCAGCGACAATAAGTCAGAGAGGTAACCCTAGCTCGTTATGTTGAGATTTAGGTACAAGCGGAAGACCTGGGCTACACAGTAGGAAGAGAACAAATCAGTTAGATCAACTAAACAAGTTGACTAAAGGTTTTGTGAACAGAGACTACACGAAGACGGAGATTACAAATAGGATGTTGAGTCGAGGATTATTACCGAACGATTCAAGTAACCAGTCAGAATTAGACAGATCACGTGACAGACCCATGCGAGGTACCAGAGGTACTACATGCTTGAGACCCTATTCTAAAAAAGCCCCAACATTATCCTTATCTCTTAGTTGCAATCAATGACCTCTAACAGAGTTGAGCGATTTTTGCAACCAATAAGAAACTATCGATAGCTTGTAATTGCAATCAATAAACCTTATCAAGGTTGAGTGATTTTTTGCACCCAAGAAGTCTTGTCGAAGCAATAAAGCTTATTGACATCAATGACCTTCATAGTCAGGTTGAATGACGTTTACAGTCAACTACGTAATCAGCAACTAAGGAGAGTCATTGATATCAAGAAGCCCTCTAGCAATCTACAAGACTTGTTGCAATAACCTATTTGGAACCCTTTACAATCGTTGTGCCTACATTTCTCTTGTAGCTAGATTTGTCTTTGCAGTTTTAGCTAACCAATTTGTTTTAAATAAAGAGTATAAAACCTAACAATTTATATAATATAGAGCTATAAAGGTTCCCTGTTTAAACAAGTTTGGAAGCAATTAACCGAGTTTTGTACATTTTTCTTAAATAGGTCAATTGGCATTGTTTCGCAAGCACTTCTCAAACGAGTGTGAAGGGTTTCGCCCTGTCCAAATTTGCGTCTAGACATACCCCACAAGTTTTTAATGGGATTAAAGTCTGGGCTGTATGCGGGTAGATACTGTACTCTATGTCCTCTACTTTCTACAATCCTAGCTATTGCTGGGTTTTTATAAATACTCGCATTGTCCATTATCAAATAACAGTTTCTATAAACAATTTTCAGCGTAATTGATGTCAGTCCTGTTAACTAAAGTCGCATAGTTGCTTTCCTCTATCATGCAGTCTGTATTTCTTGCGTATAATTCCTTTCTGATTCTCTTGAATGAATATTTTAATTCATCTTTGATGGTCTTGCTCAACGTAGATTTACTGACCTGAAGACCAGTATCCATATCTTCCGAATCCAAACTCTGGTCTTTATCTTGGGTATCTTCCTGGGGTGCTAAATTAGTAATTGACATGTAATCGTTCCTCAGAAGGGGTCCACTATGACTCACTTCTTCTTGAGATCTAGCCTCTAAGTAGGCTACTGACGACGTTGTCTAGAGGTTTAAACTCATCCAAACCTCCAAAGTCAACCAAATTACGCCCAGCTCATTTCTAAGATTACCATTCCCATCTTCGTAAACAAATGACGATTGCATCTTTTGATTACGCTACAAGTGTATACTATAGAGTATGCCTTAATTATGTTCTTCTGAAATATTTTGACCAATGCTATAAAGTTAATTAATGCCCCTTAAAATGTATGAAGATGAAAGTTCGATTTTTAATTGAGTAATGTTCAAGATTATTTAGGGTGACAAAACAAAAATCATGGGTGGGGGCAATCCGGTCGAACCTGTTGTAATTACCCCTGGTGTAATATCGACTGATAGCGGCCGTTGCTGGAATCGAAGTGGGTTTGCAAATAATTCTGGGCTTTACTATCAAGCTTAAAGTACTTGATCGTTGTCCAAGTAATGAGAAATGATGTTACCGTGATTGCCCAACCGAGAAAGTCTTTCTTCGTCATAGAGAACATTTGATAATTTATTATCTAAATAGTAATACTAAAGTGCGTTATTATTGAGAAATGTGCGACTATTTATATGCATTCTCCACCGTGGGGTGACCACTAGGTGGCTCTTCGCAACAATACAAGCTATATAACCCGACAGAGATGATGGTATACTATCAATAGATTATGATACTTTTCAATAATTACTTATTCTTCCAGCTAAATTACACTGTAGATTCCATATGTGCGCTGTGCACCTACCAATTTAGGAGATAGATGAAACCTCATTAGTACATAGTGTAAGGCGTATCTCGGTACTAGGATTGCTTGAGACCCGATTTAGCCGCTACGAAATACACACTATATACCCTAACATATAGATACTATATTGTATGTCTACTACGGACAATGCAATGCATAGAACAAAGTAAACGATCAAAGCTATACGTTTTCAAGTATTAAATAGGGCGATGTGACGCGTCTTTTATTTTCATGTTTTTTCTGTTTCTCGCTAATTTTATGGAAAAATCGCCACTTATCACATCTAAACTGAAGTGTAATAAGGTCAGCTTGTTTTGCCAGCACCGAGAAAGAATCGATTAAGAGCTTACGCAATGATTTCACAGCATCTCCCTTAAATTCCCACTAAGATCTCTCATCACCTACTTACTCTCACTATGATCTGTATTTCCTCGCTGTTTCTCGCTGTTTCTCGCCGTTTCTCGCTGTATCTCGCTAATTCTCGTATTTTCTCATTCTCCCACATTTTCCCCACTCCAATTTTCTCACCACATTCTGTTGCAAATAACCAAGTCACTTGAGCATCACCCTACAAATACACTAATATATAACCAATGCACTCTCTATATCTAGCATTTTGATCTGAACACTCTGAACACCAAAGCACTCTTTAACACCCTATCACTCAACATCATAGCTCCTAAACACCCTTTATATCTCACCACTTTCTATCCTAGCATCTACATCTACTATTTTCACCATCTCAATTTTCACCATCTACAATTCTCACCATCTCAATTTTCACCATCCCTCTCATTCCAGTGCACTAATCAAACATCAACAAATCTATTTTCAATCTATTTTCACTACAATCGCACTTTTATCTATTTTCACTATCGCACTATTTTTTCTCACCATCTAAATCTATAAATCTATTTTTCACTCACCGTACTTCATCATGCCGGCAGTACAACCAGACCAATTGGACTCCCTACTACAATCGTCCCTCACCAACATCATCCATGACTACCAATCGTCCACCAGCCCCAAAGAACTTCTGCAGTTGATCGAAAACATCGACCTCCAAACGTCCAAACTCGACTCAGCCATCCACAACTACGTGGCCCTAAAACGAAAGTCCCACGAAAAAAACCTTTCGAATCTCGAGTTCAAGCGCGCCACTCGCCTAGCAAGCACCATCACCGCCTCATCCAACCTCTCCGATATCTTCCAGGTGGCCGACTCGCTCGGACACGCCCTAACCATCAAGATCAAGTCGTTGGACGACGAGATCGCAAACGTAAATTCCACTCTCCAGTACGTAAAACACATCCACGACTTGAAATCGGGCTTGAGCAGGGCCCACTACGCCTTGGACCATGGCCAACTCGACGTCGCTGCCAATTGTATAGCATCTATACGGTCAAACGTGCCTCGGGCCTTGATCGACGGCCACTTTGCTTCCGCCGTCATACCGTCCACAGACTTGCCAGAACTTCCAGGTGTAGTACTTGAAAACTGGACGGGCCAACTTACCAGCACGTTCACTGAAAAGTTCAACGAAGCCGCAAAGGCTAGAGACGTAGAGCATTTGACCAAATACTTCCAATTGTTTCCTCTTATAGGACAGCACGAAGTGGGTTTGGCGTGCTACAGTAGGTTTATCTGTGATATCATAGCCGATACAGCCAAGTCTTTGCTTTCAAAGGTCAGCTCTGAGTCAACCCCGGGTGTTTTTGCTACGGTAGCGGTGCTGTTGTTTGAAAGCATCTCGGTGATGATCTCGCAGCACGAGCCGTTGATAAAACGGTACTATGCAAAGACGCATCCTGAAGCCATGCAAAGCATCATCACCCGGATCCAGTCTGAAATAGACTCGCAGATCGGGGTAATAAGCGATACGTTGTATGATGTAAGACGTCTTGATAAGTTGAATCAGGATATAAAATTGCACAGTTTTCCTCTTTTATCACATAATAATGAAGAAGGGGCTGAACTTCCTGCTGATGAAGATGTTGTGTCGATTTTACAGGTGGGAGATGTGGTGAATGAGCTAGCAGTATTGTTCCACCACTGGTCTCTTTATTGTCACTTTGTCAGTGCGAGGTACCTACAAGACACCCCTAGGATTAACACTAGCACTAACACTACAAGAACTAACACTAGCAACAACACCCCTACTAGCACTAGCAACAACACCCCTACTAGCACTAGCAACGGTAATAGTAGTACTAGTACTAGTGTTGGTAGTAGTACTAGTACTAGTACTGGCTTGTCGATTCCCTCAGTCATTTCCAACTCAAACTTCACCCGCAAAATCTCCGTTAAACTCCTTCCCAAGTTCGAGGCTTTATACGTATTCTACTTCAGAAGGTCGCTCGAAAAAGCCTTGGCTATTGAAGAAGTACCTTCCTTAGAACCATTTCTTGTGGAAGGGGTTTCTGCGCCAGAACCCCACTTGATCTGCTCTTCAGTCATCGAAGACATCACTCTAGTTCTCAACACAACCCTTCGTAACGTTCTCCAGACGTCAATGGTTTCAACAGTAAAGAAATTCGTAGGCGAAACCACCCAGATTCTCCAGAACGACTTGGTCAACGGCTTCTATATTCGCAACTTAAACCATAACCAGCCTAGATATAACCAAGCACTTACCTTTACCGCAGAATCTCACTCTGGAGCTTCTACCAACGGTAATATCACTCCTGCTACTAGAAGCAACACTCCTGAAGTTGGCATGAGTTTCTTCAAAGGGGCCTCTACAGCATTAGGAAACGTCGTAGGAGGTACGGCCACTGGAACCCAACCTTCTTTGGCCAGTACTCTCAGAACAGGCCCAAATCCACCTAGACTATTGGCCTTTATTGTCTACTTAAATACCATTTCGTTGGGCCACGAGTATTTCGCCAAAATCGTCTCCAACATCGTCAAAACCCCAAACTTCATAGCTTCGTCGTTTCCATATAATAGCGACGCCGAGAAGGTGGAGCACTGGCTCAATAACGACTTGTTGGGGCCCTTTGTAGCCATGGGCAACAAGATCATTAACGATAGCTTGATTAATTTGTACAACCAGTCGTCGAAAACTAGATTAATTACCCTCATTAACGACCTTGTGCCTGAATTGCCAGACACTTATTTAGTACAAGACGATATTGACGAAGCCTCTTCTTCGGACTCGCGTCTTGTCCGTTTCTCTCTTGCCTGGCTGGCCCTAATCAAGCCCTACAACCAAACCATGCACTCTCCGTTATTCCAAAAGTTTCTCCGTCTTTTGATCCTTAACTTGATCAACCTCTTGGAAAAACGCCTTCACTTTGTGCTCAAGAAGTTTGGTATAAATGATTTGGGTTCCATAAGACTCGAAAAAGATATTTCTTTCTTGATCAACGCTATTTGTGAAGACAATTATCAGTTGAGAGAGAAGTTTGTACGTATTACTCAGATGGTTTTGTTGGTCGATATGGACGACGATGAGTACCAAGAGAGTTTGGCGCATGTAAACCAAGCGCAGGGCGATGAAGTGGAGACGGATGAGTACCATTTGGGTATAAACTGGGTGCTTACGCCGCAAGAGAGAAAACAGGTAAGGTCGTACAAAAAATAAAGGATCATTTAATTCTATAAACCATCAACTTTGATCAAGTAACTCTAATTTACACTCTAAAGCACGAATGGAAACACTAACATCGATGTACAGAGGAAAACACTAATAGGTAGACAATGATACTCACTGAGATCAATTACAGATTCTTACTCGGTTTAATGTCCAGCTTATTCTTACTATAGATTCTATACAATAGCAGCCTAGCAGTACTATTCTTGAACCAGAGGTTTATATCAGTTACATTGGATATCTAGTAAAATTTGGATACTGAAAGCAGCTAGGAAGGCTGAGATAAGTAATAATTATGTAACAGAATAGATCATTGTCATTGAGGTTATACAAATAAGTTTAGTTCAAACTGTAGGCTGCCATAGCATTCATTGGCTGCGAAAAATATTAAAAATGAGACATATTATTTTTCAGTGAATATAAATCACCTCATGTCTACCTCATGTATACTAGCCAATTCACCAACAGATAGATACAGCCATGATATCTACCAGACTACTCTAGTTTAGATAATGATAAAAGGGATAATATTCTACAAATTGCATTTTTAGTTGTAAATTTAAATTACTATATATGTATACACTGTGTAAGTAAATGCTAAAGTATTCATTTTATACATTAACTGGTCAACATGAGTCTTGATCTTTTAAAGGCTTCATCATATTGCAATGGGTATTAATCCAACTTTTGATCAAATAATAATTTTAAAGTCGTAGTTGTAGTCTTCTTTTGCTAGTTCTTCATATTTCACTGAAGATCGTCTGCTTCTTGGTTCATTCACTGAAGATCGTCTCTTCTTGTATTATACTATTCTTTTCCCTTAGGTTAATTTTTCTTTGATGATTATTCATTCCGTCATTATATGTACTTAGTTATGCTCTACTTTCTTGCTCCTCCGAAGAAGCCCGCTGCCTTTCCGCATACATCTTCGCAGACGCATTCGCTATACTATCTTTTTTCTCCGCCAACAATTTGGCAGCCAACGCATCCTCGTCGCGCTCTGCAGCGGTTCGATCAGGCCGTATTCTCATTCTATTGATGATAGCTTCGAATTTAGGATGGGTGTACTCACACTCAGGCCCCTTGGGACAGAACCCGCTCAAGTACATGGGGCACATGTGTCTACGTATATGTCTTCTTACACACAGGGGCCCGTCGGGACAGAACCCTTTGGAGTAGTTCTGGCACTCGGGGATCTTCAGCTGGGGATCTACATGCAAATAAAGACACTCCGGGGTCTGAGTGCAAAAACCGTTCTTGGAGTAGAAAAGACACTCGGGCATTTTGCGAAGATTGTACTCGTGCAAAAATTCGCAATGATCATTTTTTTTGCAGAGCCCGCGGAGCCAGTGCTTGCACACGATTTTATTATTGTACATGGCCGCTACATGTTTGTTGGGACAGCGATTGCCATTAGGACACGAGTTGTGGGGTTTCTGGGGGTTGAAGAACTGGCACACGGGGCGGTCAGGATCGAGCCCGAAGTTGTATTCTGTTTGGAGAAACGGCTCGAACTTGAAGTGCTTGTTTCTTGTGTCTGGGTGTATAGTCTGGTTGAGATGTAACATGATGATTAGAAATTGATATTTCACTTCATCGTTTATTTGTATATCAGGGAAATGAAATCCACGTGACCAAGATACATATGAAGAGAAGAACAGAGAAGACAGAAGAAGGTCACGTGGAGAAAAAGATAAGAGAAGCATGACTAGTAAAAGAATGACTAGTGAGAATGACTAGTGAGAATGACTAGTGAGAATGACTAGTGAGAATGACTAGTGAGAATGATAGCGCACAGAATTTAGATTAGTTAGGTTAATGTAATAGTAGAGAGAGAAGACGTTAGGATGACAGTGTGGCAGGAAGATGCGTATAGTGTTAAGCAAGTTGGTAATTTGTAGTGAGATTAGTGAGAGTTAAGGAGAGAGAGAATTAGTATAAAACTTTTTTGGCGACAAGTAGCGACGAGCGTAGATGTGAAGCACCAATAGAAGTGAGCACCGAAAAATACCAGAACACGATGATACGTGATAACCCACAGTTAGTGTAGTTAATTATGAGAGCCAGGAAAGAAACTTTGTCAAATTACAACGTACACAGTGTCTTTATGCTGATAGTATGATATAGAATTCTTGTTGAATAGTGAGAATATGGATTTCTAATGAGATAGTGAGACTTAATGAGATAGTGAGACTTGTCGAAGTAAGAGCTGTCAATAGTAAAATTCGTAAGTGAGGTAGCGAGAATTAGCGAGAGAAAATTAGCGGCTGAAAGTTTGCGAGAGAAAAATAGTGTGCAGTCTACTGAATATAGGGAAGGTACCTCTAAAGGAGCATTGTATAAGTGAGTTAGAATGTAGTAATCGTGAGAATATATGTAAAGAGCTTCTAGTGATAAGAATAGTAAATCTGTAGGATTTTTAAAGAATAGTGAAAATGTAGTAGATCTTTCTGTGAATAGTGAAAATGTAGTAGATCTTTCTGTGAAGTGAAAATTAGTGAGAGTGAAAATTAGTGAGGGTAGTGAAAAATTAGCGAGAGTAGTGAGAAATTAGTGAGAATTAGTGAAAATTCGTGAGGGTAGTGAGAGTAGTGAGAGTGAAAATTAGTGAAAATTAGTGAAAATTAGTGCGAATTCGCGTGGAATGACTATTCAAAAAATAGACCTTTACTCACTCTCACTCTACGTTAAAACACAACAAGTTCAGCTAACTAGCTAGCTAGCTAGCTTTGGCCATTGTGCTTTTTCTCATTAATAAGATTGTGTATTATCAAGTTCAATTAATATACAAAGAACCCAACTGACGTATAATATACTTGTTTAATTTAACTTAATAAATCTAGATGAATCCTTATTAGACAATAAGTTTAGGGATGGATGGTGTTATTTAGATGTTGGATGGGTACAACATGATTCTGACAGAAGCACCAAAGGTCTTGGCTGGTAAGTTCTTTCTGAAGTTGGCTCTAACAACACCGTTGGAACCGTGGGTTCTGGTGACTTTACCCCAGATGACTCTGATCTTGGAGCCTCTGACTTCCTTGGAAGCTCTGTAGACGTAGGCAATTCTCTTACCCAAGTAGAACTTGGCGTCGTTGGTGTTGCCGACGTTTTCGATTTGGATCAAAGAAACGTTTGGGTTGTTGACGTTCTTGGAACGTTGGTATGACAAGTGCTTACCCTTAACGTATACTAGAATGTTAGTAAAATGAAGGTGAAATGAAGAACGACAAAAAATTATGACAAAAATCACTGAATAAGTAGTGGACTAGTAGTGGACTAGTAACTTTTTTGGTAGAATTGTGACAGTATCTTGATATATATGTATCTATGAAGGTATCTGCGAGATATCTGCGAGATATCTGGGAGATATCCTCTGGTACACCTGATTTTGCTAGGAGTTTGAGCATATTTTTCAAGTCATTCTTATAGTAATGTGATGTTTTCTACTACCACTGCTCTTTATCATATTCTGGTCTTGTCGTTCGGATCTCATTATAACATACATCTGTGTGATTCAGCCATTTCGTATAGTTCTATCGATGCTAAGAAGAAGAAATGATATTTCAACTTTTTTTTTGACCCGATGAATTTTGGTGCGTAGGAAAAATTTGCTATGAGTTGGTGGAGGGTTGCAGGTTGGGCCCAGGCGAGGCTAGCGTGGTGAAGGTAAACTGTAAATGAACCAGTGTACGAGCGCGGCCTGCATAGGCGGGGTGCGGGTTACTATGGATGCTCAGTGTTTGCGCGCAGGAAAGCCCTAATCCGAGGCACGTGAGAAGCCCTAACGCCATGCCACCAATTCAACAATTTGTCGAGGCATGCCCGTGCGCGGGCACGTGTTTACCCCAGACCCCAGATTTCAACCCATCACTATACCCATATGTTGATGACAGTAAATTAAAAGTATAGAATATATACATTTATGTTTGTTGATTTCAAATTAAAAGAGTTGCGTAAAACTTAGGGTAAAGATATAGCGTTACAATGCAGGCTACCTATGACTAAGCTAGGTGGTAGATTGTACATTCTGTATTACATGGTACATAATAATTATTGTTAATATTGTAGTGAAAGGTACTAGAGGTACTAGGACTGCATGAGAGCCGATTCTACACATTAGCCACATTAGCCAGGACTGCAATAGAACCGCAGTGCATCGTCTAGAGCTCCTCGTCTAGAGCTCGCTGCCTACAAGAGTTCCTCGGCCTATAAATAGTGGCTAAACTCTCTATCCTAAATAAACCTAGTAAGTAGCTTAGCTTTATTAACTATCTAATGAGTATAGAACCTAACATGTAGTATGATTTTTTAATAAGATTTGGCCAACTCATTCGAGCTTCATTCAATCTAAATGGCTCGATTATTGAAACCGGTGCAAAACTAACTTTGGTATTTCAATATCAACGTAGCAGTGGGTGCAAAAATGTAAGTCAGTCTCTTGATGCTTTCTATACTATTGTATCATTTTCAATAATTAGCTTAATCCTGTACAGCAAGAGTATCTAAGCTAAATATTTCATTTAAATTTATAAGAAGTTTTACTTTAGAATTGCGAGGATTGTTAAAATACCTGGTCTATAGATGAGCGGTGCTAAATTTGTCAACTCTGTAAAACAAGACTAAAAGTGATTTTTCATATAGTGCCTTTCAATCTGAAGTTCAATTTTGCAGCTTTTTCATTATCCAAATTTGAATTTACATCATCATTATCAGATTAATCATACTTGAAGATTGATAAGCTGGGCTAATCAAACATTATGGATTATATGAATACTTGAAGACGACAATTAATTTTAACCTGATAGATTGCAGCATTCGAGCGCATCAAATCTAAAATATTATTATCAGACGACATAGTAGAGTGATGGTAGAATAACTAGTAGAATAAATAGTAGAGTGATGGTAGAATAACTAGTAGAATAAATAGTAGAGTGATAGTAGAATAAATAGTAGAATAAATAGTAGAATAAATAGTAGATTCATAACGAGTATACACTACATAACTTTTTTTTGGTATTGGCATAATGATTTAATTTGCAGCCACCGAAATCGGCTTGACAATAGGATATCGATATAATGAATGATATTAATTACTATAAACTAGACAGAAATGGATTTAGACTGCTCTATTCCACTACAGTGAGCTCCAGAGGGCTAGAGCTTGATTTCTTTCTCTTCCTTCCACTTGTCAAAGTTGACTCTCCAGTGCTTGGCAGTGCCATTGTCGTACTTTGAGGCCTTGGCAGAGCCAGAAGGGGCGTTGTGGATCGACAAGTTGGCCAAGTTGGTCAAGTTGGTGAAACTGTCGTGGATGGGCTCGGCATAGTCTACGTTGTCGAACCATCTGGTCTGCCACACAGCACCAGTATCTTGTTCCTTTTTACGAAGTTCTCTTTGCTTGTTTTCAATGAGAGACTTTTGCTGGTGAATGGCGTCGTAGTTGGCCTCTTTGATGGCCTCGGCTACTTTCAACCACGCTTTTCTCGACTCCAACTCGTGCTGGTCTTCAATGGGCTTGACCTGCAACTTTTCTGGGGTCACAGCCATGGCATCGTAGAACAACTCGTCGGTCTTGGAGGGAGACGAAGAGCCTTTGGCAATGTACGACTTTTCTGACCATTGACCGCTAATTGTCACAATGGCGTTCTCTTTATGAGCAGACGACAATTGGTCACGGTAGATCCTGGCCTTATAAGTGTGTTTTTTACCAGAGAAGTAGCCTCTTCCAGAGTATTCAATCACTACAAGATACCCGTTGGAGGCCTGGATATACGAAGTGCCGTCCAACTCTACAAACGGCGACGCGGTGATCAACCCCTCGATGTGCAATGGCGGAAGTGTGATCAAGTACGATTCGTTCAAGTTCTTATACTCCAAGATGGCGTGACCATACTGCTTGACCAGCATAGAAGCCTTGGAAATGGTTGCCTTGACGCCGTTGTATCCCTGCAACACCGTGTTTGTCTTGGCGTTGGAGATGGCGTAAGCAGTCACTGGGGGGTGGTGGCTCACCTGCTCGGACAAAAGGATGGTCTCGCCCACCTTGGCATCGTCCCATTTTCCCACAAAAACCTCTCCCAAAAAAGGATTGAGAGGTTTTTTCTCCAGACCCGCCAGCTCGTTACGCGAGCAATACTGCGATCTTAAAGTTGATATAAACCACCTGGTAACGGCGATAACTCTCTTAAGAGCCATGGCATCTGTTTCGTCTGCACTGGCATTTTCGGAGGCCAGCAAGTTATTGGCTTCCACAAGCAAGTCTGGATGTTCGGCCCAGTACTGCGAGAACTCGACAAGCGAGGTGGAGGACAAAATGAATGGGGGCGCGGTGAGGGTGGACAAGTCGCCGTTGAACGAGGTGATGGACTTGAGGAACGAAGTCCATGACGACGAATTGGATTCGGACATATCGAACAGCTGGTTTGATCAAGTAATTGACAAGTATTGAGGGGCAGCTCAAGTGAAGATAGTGGATGTCTTGTTTTGAGATGAATGGAAAAGAAAATAGCGAAAGACGCAGGGGAAAAAAGAGCGCTAGCGATAGCTCAGATGTTTGCGCTAGCGATAGCGGGCGCGAACTAGGGAGAATGGGCTGTGTGGGATAAAAAAATTAGGGAGAAAAAGTAAGGAGAAAAAGTAAGGAGGGGTAAAGATGCGAGCATGTAGGACTAGATTAGTAGACACGAATAGTACCAGACTAGTAGATAAGAATAGTATTAGACTAGTACTAGACTAGTACTACACTACTAGTACACTACTAGTACACTACTAGACCATTACTAATTATCACACTACAGATACTAGTAGATTGTCTATTATTAGACTATTCTTGCTGTCTCTATTTGGTAGACTTGCACGCACTGCCCGGAACGAGCTAGCGTAGCGCGCGGTGCGACTGATCGGACTCGCCGGCTCATACGGAATAGGGTATGAGCCTGGAACTTGACCAGATCTAATCTGCTATACTCACTACTCTATTCTTCACTAGTTGGAATAGAATTGACCTGTAGAATGTAATTACTGAATGTCAAACCTTGTAAGTTGGCTTTACCTCTACAATATTATATATTGATGATGTGTCTCAATTCATTACCCATCTCCGATAATTCGGGTATGCTCGCGCTTCTCTTATCGTCGTGTGCTCTGCTTCTACTAATCCCTTGGACTCTGGGGTGCGCTGACTAAGCACTTACATAACCCTAAATGGGGAAAGCTCTAAAGACGTCCAGTCAGTGCTAGCACAATTTGCTTTTTGGATGTTTAGGCGCTACAGTCTTGATCAGTGCTCAGCACGGTCAGAAGGCGATAAGCAGAACAAGAAAACTAGTACGAAAAGTACCATTTAAATGCATCTCTGACTTCGTTTGGCGCACGACCCAATATGGATTTGCACCCACTCATTTGTAGCTTAAGTGACTATGAATACTAACACTTGTACCAATTACAATCGTATTAATTAATTAATTGATGAACCCCCCCTTTTTTTTATAATTTATAATTTGTTCACATTTTGCAACTTTATTAATTAATTTTAAATACTAAATAGTTATCGTAGCTATAATATTGACAAAGTACAGAAAAATCCTAGCACTCATATTGTGTAAAAGGGGGATATTATTCATTACTGCCCTATCTTATTTTAACCTGATCGCTTATTCTAGCCTGATAGCTTATTCCAGCCTGATAGCTTATTCAACTCACCTCTTTTACCAACCCTTCGACTGTTTTTTGCACCCAATTATTTTCGGGCGAGCGAAAAAAGAGTTGTGGGTCGATTCATAGTCATCAGGTAGCATCAAAGTTCAAGACAAGTCCGGTAAAACCATGTAAAGAATTTTTTATTAACTATAACTTGAAGTATATTTTTCTCTTTTCACACTCTACGGCTATTCCACATATAGCAGCTCCGTAAGCTAACAAAATGGCAAAGGCCGTGGCATCTGATACGGCCAACGTATTAATACCCATATTGACCAAACCTGTGCCCAAGTTGGCCAATAAAAAAAGGCCTAGGCCGTTGTTATTGGTGGCATTGAGCAAGTACGACTCGGTATGGGGCACCAATTGCTCCACAGTATTGTAGGCCAAAAGAAAGCCCGCGTTGTAGCTAACTACCCAGAGCACATACGGCATGTTTCCAAGTCTTCTGCTGATATTGGAGAAGCCAGGAGACGTCGAAACATAGTAGAAAAGTGCCTGGTAAAAGATACTGGAGACTAAAAGGCCCCGAGTGGTCGACACTGTGAGCCACGATTGAAAAAAAGACGAGTTACGGGGTTTTTGGGTACCATTAGGGATCTGCACCAAGTTATATGGCGTAGGTTTGGCAGTGAGCACAAACGAACCAAAAGACTGGCCAAAGATAAAGATTGACAAGTACCCCAAAAACGAACAAATGCCTTCTTTGTTCATGGAGAGGAGATTGTCGAGTCTATTGGACTCGGTCAAAACGTACTTGATCAAATCGTACCGATGCAACAAGATTTCATGCCCTGCCGTAATGCAAAATGCCACCAAAGCACGAGGAAAGAACACCAAAACAGGGTCTAGAATGGCCAAAAGAGTAGGCAAGAAGCCGAGCGTGAGAAAAAAGTTCCAGTGGATTCCATATTCGGTGACGTGCTCGTGATAATCCAAACCTTTTACACTAACTAACCGAACTAAACCTAAAATAAGAAGAGGAATGGATTTTTGGATGCCTTTTACAATGATTTGTATGTAACTAGACCAGTTGAATCTGGCTTTCTGGGTGGTCTGGGCCTTGATCACCGACCTAGAATGCACCAATCCCATAGAAAATACAAAAGAACCCACGCCAAGGTCCATTAGCGAAGTTCCCCATGTTTCGACCTTGGCAAATCTGCGTGGAAAAACCCGAAAATCAACCGCCAAAATAGCGACATTGGTGATAACGAGCATGTGCGCGCGATACGCGGTGATAAACAGCTTTTTGGGGAGGAATTGGGAGGTTTTGGGCGTGGGCTTGGGCGAGACCTCACCTTTGGGCCACCACCCAAGTTTGCCCCCAAAAAAGATAAAAACTCCCGGCAATATGATCATCCAGTGGAGCCAGGCGATTCTGGCACTGTAGATGGTAATGGCCGCTAACAAAGTTACGCAGTTGAGGAAAAAGTCGTACACTAAAGGCACATCTTCCACGGTACCACCTAAACCCCGTTTGATTAGACTGAAAGAAAGCCACGCTGTAATTGATACTCCAGTAACATAGTAGATCTCACCTATGCTGCCGCCGCTAAGGTCCGACACGAAGAGCTGCTTCTGTTCTTTTAAGGAAGCCATGGTGTTGAAAAATGTTGGGGACTCGAGCTTGTATCGCCGTTAGGTAAGCGCTTACGTAAGCACACTGAGACTTGACGGGCTGACTGTGAAGACCAAGTACTACGACAGGTACGACAGTGCAACAAGGTCAGAATTGGTAGCTACACAGTATGAGTTCAGAGACTAGTGGCACAGGCAAAAAACAGAAAGACCCGACGGAAGGACCAGATTTATGTGTCCCGGAAAATGGACCAAATAGACCAGTCGATGACGATCAGAACAAGCAAGATACCATTAAAACACCCAACGAGCCAGAAAAAGGACATACTCCTCTAACAAAGTCTATAGCCACCAGTCCCAAAACCCCAGAAACACCTTCAAAAGCAATCAACTCCGCCAAAAATGGGTCCGGTCCACCACCTCTGTCTTCAGGAAGCAATCACCAACCCACGTTAGACAAGCCCAACTATGCTCTGGATGGTCTGGACGGGGTCATAAGCACTCCACCATCGCTGCCATCGCTCTTGGCCGAGGACGAAAGCTACCGTTTTCTTGGAAAACCCCCCATGGACATCACGCCTATCGACGACGATTTTGTGATATACTCGGACTCGGACGGAGCATCGAGTGGGGTCGAAGGCAGCACCATCGCATCTACTCTAGGCAAGTCTTTGAATCATGATCAGACCCCTGTAGCTGGCAAATCCACCCCGCGAAGACCTCGTAAAGCATCGAAAACCAGTATAGACGACGATACCCCGAGCCCTAAGCCCAAAAAACGGATCCGCCGCAAGTCCAACCGGTCGGTAGATGGCAGCGAACGGTCGCATCGCTCGTCCAACCATCCCATCGGCACTGGCTACACTTCTATGCCGACTCCCGGCAAGATCTTCCGTAACTTATTGATCCTAGAAGAGTCCTTACGACAACAAGTCAAGCAGCAAAGGGCTCTTAGGCGCAAGTACTTGACGTTTTTAGCTATATTATGTTCACTTATGGCCTCTATATCCCACCACCTCTTCTTTTCCCAGCATACTTCTACCGGAACCATGAGAGTTATTCTCCAGTTCATCTTACTAGCACTATTGGTCACCTTGATGTTGTACCATTTGTCGGGAGAGTACCAGAACACCATCGTATTACCGCGAAAGTTCTTGTCGTCCACCAATAAAGGCTTGAGACAGTTGAATGTGCGGCTCGTCAAGATCAAGACTTCGTGGACAGACTCCATCATCGACCTCATTCGCGAGTTTCTGCTCTTCTTTGCTACCATGTGCCTCAACTGTCTTCACCAGGTGTATCCTACGACCATCAAGAACAAAAACTCGAGACTTGAGGTGTTTTTGGTGTCTTGCCAGCTGCAATGCCAGCCTCGAATTGGGGTCACCGACGTAAAACTTGTACTAAATGCCCGTCTGTTCAATACAGATGTAAGAGAGGGCTGGGAATTGTATCGTAGTGAGTTCTGGATCCATGAAGGGCTCAGAAGAAGGAAGAATATGATGTCGTTTATGCAAGAGGAAAAGGTTTTGGATAGAGGCAAGTTGTTGAAAAAGGACAAAAAGGACAGGAAAGATAGGCGGAAGTCGTTGCCTGTTGAAGATGTAGGGTCTCCGAAGCAGTATAGTGAGGAGCTCACCGATCAGGATGACTTTCCAGTAGTAAATACTCCTCCGCATAGACTTAGTGAACTGAATCTCAAGCGATTGAGTCAAGGATTTGACCAATAAAATAAAACCAAAACTACCTAAAATACCATTCACAAAGTGTCTCGACTACTTGCATTTAAAACTGTTGGAATATTTTTAGCCAAGTATTGCCTAGGACCATTTCTCTCTACGAGTTCATACAATACTTTCTAATATAATAATCTCATTACTTTGATTTTATAGTCAATTAAGCTATAACTAAGTTAATTTGAAAATGGGCCATTCAAGGTTCATAAAGTTTTGGTGATGACTAGGGTAAAGAGCAAGGCATTGCCATCTGCAAATACGGATGATATCTTGAAGTTTAACGGGAGATTATTAGTGACAGAGTAGGATGCAAGTATAGAAGACGGGAGTGCCCCGAAGAGCAAGAAAAGTTCGCTATTTGAGTATTTTTCGCAGCCATGCAAAATTTGAATTACCAACATATGTTGGCTGAAGAGGGAAATTCTGACAAATAAATATGTTAATAAATTTATTGTGCGAAGTTTCATTATTCAACTATATCAATTAGATTTAAATCAAGTACTTACCTCAATTGTGCAATGAAGGACACTGGCCGTATCATTCAACTAAAATAAGTCTAGATCCGGCAATATCACGTGCAAGACAAAGTTCCGGTTTGGGTACCGATTTGAAGGCATCCTTAGCTTAGGGTAATGATGCTTCATCTTTCAACACAATGTAGCGGTGGATGTCATAGTATCCATACTCGAATGGAATTATCCTTGTCCACTCTTAACGAGCTTTTGTGCCGATATTAGAGGACCATATCTACTGACCCAGGTAGCCGGAAGTCAACGATTCACGTGTATACCCGAAATAGACGAAGTGAAACGTATTAGACACATAATATCCTATCATATTGAATATGATATCGGAAATATGATATCAGAAACTCAAGGTCTAAATAAAGTAAGATAGGATATTTTTTCAAAGATATGTACTACTAAAGTCCCATTTGTGACTCCCGCTAATAAAATTCGCAACTTTCAAAAGCCATTTCATACAATTAAACCTATTTCCACTCTTTAATTTTATTCATATTCTTACCCATTGCTGACAGGTGACCTAAGACCAGCTCTGGCGTCTATATGTGTGATTATACGAGTGCTACGTCAGTGTTCCCCAGAATCCAGCCCGGCGCATCACGTGACCTCATCTCATCTCTCATCTCTGAAAAATTAAATCTTTATCAGTTCTATAATATCGTCACTATCGTGGAACTAGTACGATGTCAGGCAGCGGAAATATAAGGGTAGGCAAGCCGCAGACGAGCCGGAAAGGCAGAAAGGCATGGAGAAAGAACGTAGATATTCAAGATGTGGAAGAAGGATTGGATGAGAAGAGAGATCGTGAGATCTTGATAGGAAAGGGGGATGATGAAGAAGATTTTGTCATTGATTCGACTCCTTCCGACAGCAAATTAGCAGAGAAATGGAGCAAGAAATCCAAAACCAGTGACATTCTTTCCAACAAATCCAAGATCGAAGCCTTGACTGGGCCGCCCAGAGCCCAAAAGTTCGGCAAATCTAAGGTTCAGGGAGTCAAGAAAACAGAGATTTTAAGGTTAGTGAAGTTGAATGGAGGAAAATACAAAGATGAATCGAAGGCATTGAACAGGGCCGAGCAAGACGGGCTCATAAGAAGCAGCAAAACCGAAGATTTGTGGGGCGAAGTGGAAGAACCGCAGTATGTTTCTGCCATATCAGAATACACCAAAGCCACCGCCATACCTAAGACCATGAAGGAACCACCGATAAAAACCGATGAAAACGACTTGACTAAGAAACACATCGATGCAGGAAAGTCGTACAATCCATCATTAGAGTCGTGGAAGGCATTAATCAACAAGGAATACGATATTGAGTACAAATTGGAGGTGAACAGGCAACAAATCGAAGAGCATAAAGAGAAAATCAAGAACCTCATGGTGACATTAGGTGATGAGGAGGTGTTGGAAAGTGACGATGAAGAAGACGACGAGGCAGAAGGCGAAAATGACCAAGAAGAGGAAGATTTCAAGTTGTCGATCAATAAACCGACGCAAGTCAAAATCAAGACTAAATCCAAAAGAAATAGAGAGGAAAAGCATAAAAAGAGAATGGAGTTGGAAAAGCAAATCAAAGACTTCAAAAAGCAGATCCAAGACCTTCAAAACCTCGATTCTATTCTTCAACACGAGAAAACCTCCAACACCGCCGCCAAAAAGTCGCACCAAAAGAAGAACAAAAAGTTGTTCAAGTACGATGCAGTCGAGACTCCATTGGAAGTCAAGTTATCTGATGAGTTGACCAACAATTTGAAGAACTTGAAGGCAGAAGGCAACTTGTTCTATGACCAGATGAAGAACTTGCAATCGACAGGAAAGATCGAGGCCCGTGTTCCTGTGCAGAAGAAGAGAAAGTACCAGCCTAAGATGACCGAGAAGTGGAGTTATAAGAACTTTAAGTAGCGAAGACATACAGCATCTAACACTTACCCGTAATAACACGTAACACACAAATCCCTAACAACACGTACCAACACTGTAGCATATTGTAGCTATTAAAAATACAAAACTAAATTGATCTAATCCATTTGATGGTAGAAGTTGTATAGTAACTATAGGCAATGGTTTGAAACTCCTAAATCATCAGAACCAGAGTTGAAGTAGAAATATAATCTACTCAATGAGCAAAATGACGAGGTAGAAAAGCTCTATTTATAGTAATTATGTTATGTGGTGTTTTTTCTCTTTTCTAGCATGTGTACCACATTTTCTTTTTTGCAACCATTTTTGGAGGGTGTATTCAAGAATGTGTGACCTTCTCCACTTCTATACGAATAATATCTCCATAGTTGCGGGATTTTAGTAATATTATATGCATTAATCACCACTTCAGTTTGAACGATCTGGTTCATTTTGCCAATTCAACAATCTCAACACATAGCTGATGACCGCTGCTGGGAGCCAATTCGGGTATTTTTATGGAAGTTGGAATAACTTCCTTGCTAGAAATGTACAGAGATGTTAGAAATATGCTAGAAACGCTCAGAATGGGTATCTGTTAGTTGTACGGTTATCTTACTGCATTTATTGGGTCTGTTTCACGTGATATACGTCTATTGGTGTTTCTTTAAATACACATGCTAAACAAGAAAAGTCGGGGTTTCGCAAGGCTGCAGTTGTTGCTGGCCTTTGTGGGGTTCCTGTTTACGAAAAGTCCCAGTTTCCAGTAACATAACCCCTGTATAATCTTTCTCTGAGACTGAAGAACTGGTCTCTGTATGGAGTGTAGTATCTTTGTAAGCGAACCTCGGAGGTTTTGAAGTGCTCAGGAGCAACTGGCTCGGCAGATTGGCCTCTTGGAATACCGGTCAACAAAAAGTCACGGTTCATCATTCTCTCGTCCCAGGCGTCCAAGTCGAATCTGTCCTTCTTCCAACCATTATCCCAGTATCTCACGAATTCAACACCATGACCGGCCAATCCGAAGAAGGCAGTCATGATGGCATATGGCAACAAGCCTTCAAATGGAACAGGCATCTTTCTTGTATGTAGAGTGTTGAAGAGTGGATTTTGTAAAGACTTTGACTTTTTTCTGATTGGACGCTCGTCGCGTGGAGCTGAGCACGTGACCGATCCAACGAGCTGAGCCAGAGTACCAGAAGTACCAAGAGTAAGAGTACCAAGAGTTCCAAGAAGAGGTTACAGCTGGATGATTATTAAGTTCCAGCAGCCATGCTTTTAGTATAATTTAAATCTTGTAATTTCATGTGTATGGCACACGACAAACAGTTTGTAGACTATGGGTAGCAAAACGTATGCGCGAGTGAGTGGCTGAGAATTCTAAAAATGCTCTAATATAAACCAGTGAGAATGAGCTAATCAGAATACTACGGTTTGCATTCAAGCTTATTTCACCCTGTTAGTTCTCCCATTATATAGTTTAAGCTTCAAGAAGTTGCCATAGAAATTACTTCGTTATTACTCAGATATTTTAGATATTTCCAAGATGCCAATACACCTTTTTTCACTGTTAAGCCATATATCTTACCTGATTCTAGTATATTTCGGTTGCGGCCATATCTAGCAGAAAGCACCGTTTCCCGTCCGATCAACTGTAGTTAAGCTGCTAAGAGCGAGACCGAGTAGTGTAGTGGGAGACCATACGCGAAACTCTCGTGCTGCAATCTTTTTTTTTCTTTGAAATTCGCTTATAAGAAGTGATGGATACAATTTAGCTATAACCCAGCCCAATGTATTAGTCAGTGAATAGTAAATTATTACTCAACTTATAAGCTTAACACGAGAGTCCTACTACAATGATAATCATATGATCATTACACCCGTAGTTTACATCTCAATCTAGAGAACAGTTGGTGACTTTTTCGTCTTTTCGCAGCCAAATATTAAGTACGTTACCAGCTATTCGATTAGATCAAGTCGATTCAATTTAATAAACAATAGAATATCTAAATCTACATAGCATATGAGCATACCTAACTCGTACAATTTTAGTAGTGAACTAAAATGAGAGGCGAAATCTGAGTTTGCAATGAAAGACGACATACGAAAGAATCTATAGCACAGGGAAAATAATTGAATACATAAATTAGACTTAATTTTGTAGCCTTGAATAGTTGAGGGGAAGGGTATAAGAAATAAACACAAATTCTACTTTTCTGAATGACTTTTATAGATCTTCTCTTGACCTTCCTGACCTAACAGCAGTTAATTTTATCACCTTTACTATAAACTAGGTTAGCATTGTAACTTATTTATTATTTTCATAAACAAGTTATACATTTACTTGGTTATGTAATTAGCTATCTAAAAAATTTTCGTGTGGTGGAGACCTCAGGGTTTTTGAAGACGTATAGAATGCTTGAATCTTACCTTATAATATCGAAAATACTTCGTATAATACAGGAATGGCTTTTAATGACTCTATGTATACTCTTGAGTAAAGTTCGTTCACTATAGCTAGCTTAAGCACTTGTAATATTTATACTATAGCAGTAACGATTGGATATTTAGGAAGCTAAAGTAGAGCTAAAACAAGAGTAGGCAGAGGAAGAAGAGGAATAACTAAGCAAAGGAGCAAAAGTTTTCAAGGATACCTTCATATAAAAGCGTATTAGCCCAAGAAAAAGAAGTCCAAAGACCGACTAGTCTTCATTATATTATTATCAATACATGTCAAGCGGTATCTGGGTTATATTCATATTCGTTGGGGTATAACAGCCTTATATGTGCCTACTTGATCTTCCTTTCCTGGTATGGCCAATTAATGAGTCGCATTAAACTCAATACTCTCGGCCTCCCAATAATATGTTAGTTTCTTCAAACCTTGAGGTTGAAAAGGGCTTTTAATTTCCAAAATCCTTTTATGTAGCTGGTGACTTTTTACCATTCTCCAACTTTGAAGTAACTTATGAAAGGTACTAGAGGTACTGAAAATGCTCATGGCCCAATCTACCTCAAATTTGCAATATGTCGATCTCAATCTACAAGACCCAATCAAAAGACTTACTATTTCCATAGGTATATCAGCTATTGCAAATGAGAAGACTCATCGGTATAAGATTTGACACTAGCTTAGCTTATGATTACTATAAACTAGCTCAAACAATTGAACCTTTACTTATCTTTACTACACTACTTAAAACAATTGTAATTTATTTATCTAATATGTAAGTAGCTTTTTTAAATATTGTAATGATTAAAATTTAAAGTTGTCAGATCTTGGTTATTTTTGAGATTTTGAGTATCTTAGGTTGTTGAATGACTTGTTCATTCTCTACTTGAAGCTTCTTGACTGTGTAGAATATCTGCTTTCGAGGTCTTACTCTTCGAGAATATATCCCTACCACCAGGATAGTATCTCAATATTGTGAGTATTAATATTCAACAAATTATAATTGTTTTTGTTTCCTATTTGTGTTATACCTCAGCCCGTCCAACTAGTATTGATCAGGTACTAGTCAAAACATTAGTAATTTTAGTCAAGACTTCAGTAGGTTTTTTTATAACAACCTATTCTTATTTTTACTCTCTTTTTACCAAATACCTTTTCTAACAGTGAGTTATTATAGGTGTCATCGGTTGCTCGTTCAGAATGTAATCAAGCTCACTTAAGGTTACCAAAGATGTTCGCCCTACCACCAGGCTAGTTTCTTTGAATTTTATAAGCTCACCATTATTCATTCTTTAGTCCATCGACTGTTTTCATATCACTGGCCCAATAGCAATACTTCTACAGTCTTTGGATATTTTGAGTAGCCGACTTCCCTTTTACATTGAGTACCGTTTTTAATACTCAATCTCTAACTGTTATATCTCATCTTTGGCTCTTATAAGCTTATTACCATATACCTTTTCTAACAGTGAGTTTGAGGTAATATCAGTTGCCCTTCAGAATGAATATTAGCTCACTTAAGTTTACCAAAGATGTTCACCCTACCACCAGGCTAGTCTCTTCGGAATTTATAAGCTTGCTACTAATCATTCTCCATCAACTGTGTTCAAATTACTGGCCCAATAGTAATACTAGTCCAGTCTTTGGATTTTCGGAGCTCCTGATTTCCTAGTGAGTACCAATTTCAGTACTCAATCTCTAACTGTTATATCCTTCTTTTGGTAATAAGCTTATTGCCTGTCATACTTCTATCCAACAGTTATAGTTCTTGGATTTTTGAAGTACCGGCTTCTATTGAGTACCGTTTTTAATACTCTCTCTTTAACCATTTGATCTTTCTACTTTATCTTTTTGTGAGTACGTTTTTGTACTCTTCATGTTTTTCTTCTTCAGCATTGTAACTTTCAAACCCGGGAAAGTATCAGTTATAGCAGTATATTTCCCATTCAGTTTTAAAATATTTTTAAAACTGCTTTTTTTAGCTCTGGAATTTTGCACCCAAAATTTTCGGTGTCGAGACTACAGTTGAATACGGACAAGGAGTTCACGAGCAGCCCATTTCATTCTGGTGATCCTCTTTTTCATGCTAGTCTTTTGACATCTAGCTTCCATTTTCATGTCTTCAACAAAGTACCTGAATTTATCCTTACTTCTGTTGCACTTTCTTTGTAAGGTAGTAGAGTACTTTAAGTCTTCGACTTTGCTGAGAACGTTTCTGATCTTGATCTTCAACTTATCCTTGGTGCTGAGTTTAGGACATGAAGGAATAAAGAAATATCTGGGGGCCGAAGCTCCCCCCATTTCTTCATTTCGCTTGGCCTTTTCAATATAGTCACTTCTATATTGAAGTTTCATTCCTCCAGGATATGCTACATTGTGTTGCATTGGTTCACTTGCCTGTTGCTTTTGGTATCTCATTCTTTCATCACATACCTTCTGCTTTTCTTGAACTGCCTTGCTTACCTGTTTCTTTTGGAATTTGGCTCTTTCTTCATTAACCTTCTGTCTGTGCACCTGTTCTTGTTTGTGTCTTCTCCTTTCCGACTCTTGATCCAAGAACTTCTTCTTTTCAGCAATTCTCCTCATCATGTTTGCTTCCATTTCCTGCCACTCTCTCTCATCTCTTGCCATTCTTTCCTCCTTTTCTTGTTCTATTCTTTGTTCCTTCGTGATAGTTTCCTTCACAGTCTCAAGGTCTTTAAGATAGATATCAAGGATTTCGTCGACAAGTTTCGATTGAGTCTCGGATGCCCACTTGAATGGTTCACGATGTGAAGGCTCGGGTTTGGAGGTCTCGTCATTTTCTTTCCAATGACTTTTGTTGTCGATCAAGTCCTGAACAAAATCTCCTACAACATCTCTGAATTCAATATTACTCTCAGAGACCGAAGGCCAAGATTCATCTGAGAAGACGGTCAAGTTCTTGCAAGTCGAGAAAGATGCTTCTTCTTGTAAAGCTGCAGTTTCAATCTTGACATTTTCAGCAGTGTAGCTAAGTTTCACTGGAGAGTTAGTAGGCAAAGTTGTTTGCTTCTTGACTATGTTCAATGGCTTGGTTTCTTCAACCTCTTCAAGCCAAGGATTTTTCTCAACCATGTTCAATGGTTCAGCCTCTTTGAACAATTCACCAAGCAATGGTGTTTGCTTCTTGATAGTCAAAGGCCTACATTTTTCAACCTCTTCAAGCTGAGCTACTTCCTCTACCTTTTCTAAGGTTTCAATTTGAGGTTGAGCTACTTCTTCTACCTTTTCTAAGGTTTCAGTTTGAGGTTGAGCTGCTTCTTCCTTTTGTGTAAAGAGCTTACTTGCATCGGTCACCTTCTTAATGGTTTCAGTTTGAGGAGCTGGCTCTTCTTTTGCCTTTTCTGGTACCGGGGTACTCTCAATGATTCTAGAGCTTGACTTTGAAGAAGATTTTGAAGCTGATTTTTTTCCTTTCTTACCTTTCTTCTTCAGAGCTTTACTCTTCTTGGATGTTTTCTTAGTTCTTCTCAAGCCAGCTTCCTGCTTCAAATCACTTTCAGGAATCTGACTGATTTTATCAAAAGCAAACCGTCTAACTGGAATGACAAATTTGTTATTCTTTTTAGTCTCATTGGAATTGGCAATTCCTTCAAACATAGCAATTCTGGCAGAGGTCTTGGTTTGAGGCTTCAGAATTATCTCTGAAGTTACTTCCTTAGTCTTTTCCTTGACTTCCACAGAATTTTCAGTAGTGATACTTTGAGAGTCGCCGGCAACTTCACAAGTTTTCTCTGATTTCTTACATTTCTCATCAGTACTCTCAATTGAAGTTGCCGAGGAATTTTGGATTTCGGCACTGGAGAAGACCAGGACTTTTGCAGATCCAGGAGATGAGCAAGCTTTGGATTCTGGACTGTTTGGCAAACTGCTAAGACCGTTGGTGACACCCTGATGACCTTTCAGGCCTTTTTCAGGGTCTTCGATCGGGTTGGCTGAAGGCATTTTCTGCGTAGCGCAGCTGAATTCACATTCAGGTTCGTTCAACTCCTCCTCTGAAACGGCATCGTTTGGTGACTTAGCACCACGAACTACCAGATCAGCATCCGGAGCATCCAGACTTCCTTCAGCCGAAGGATCGGTGTCCCCTAAGGAGGGGAGGAGCTTTTCTCTCTTGAGAGAGGGGCTGCTATCCTCAGGTTGCTTGGACTCAACGAGATCCAAGGAACGGAGGCTGGCAGCGGGGGCGACGTGAGCGTCGGAAACAACTGAAAGTGACATTAGTAACTTTCGGTGGGATGATAATAAACTAAGTTTTAATAAAACGAGCTTATTAGAGAAGAAGAAGAGGAAATTGATTTGACTAGAGGTTCGCGAGGCTATTATTTGTACTACGAGGATCTTGTTTGTGCACCAAAAATGTTGCAATTTTTTGCAGCCAAGGGTGTCCACAGAAACAATGCGAGTGACCATATAGCCTCTCTACTGTCGCAAGAGAGGCACGGGACCATAATCTGTTGTCTAGGACCACCAAAGTGTAAAATTGCTAGCAGTAGTTGAGCACAAATTTGACACAACTCGTAAATTTTTTTGCACCCAAATCTCAAATCCCGAGGCTCAAAAATTCTGCCATTCGTGCGCGTGCATGGCTGCACGGGAGCTTGGCATTAGAGTTACATGATATTCTAGTGCAGAATGCATGAAATAGGCTGCAACAGTCATATATTGAAACTCTCAGAATTCAAGATTATGCAACAAAAATTGCGGTATTGTCAGCGATCATCAAACCGTTGTCTTAGTAAATTTAACCTCACTTTCGAGACCTGTAAAAAATCCGACTCTAGCCACATCGCACTCTGCTGCACAGTAATATACTTTTACTAGTTCGAAATAGTCCGCAAGGCAATCGCAAGGTGATACAAGACCAACGATACTGCATTTTTCATTATACCTAACCTAGCCATTATATACTTCAAAGACTAACAATAGTACTCGTTCAACTATTTATTCTCATTGATTTTCATAATTCGATCTTGATTGAATATAGCAAATCCTCTTCTCTAGATTGAAAAATCTCTATATTACGTTCGCTACGACAGGCATGACCCCGGCATCATCACACGGTAAACCCATCATCGATCTGCAAGCCATACCAGCGAAATGCTCGGTTGCAATAAAATCAACATTCACGTGTCCTGCTGATACGCAAGCTCGGGCTCCCGAAGGAAGCCCTCGCCGATATGCAGGACATTTCCCAAAAAGGCAATGTCGTGCGCGACACGATACCTGCATATAGGGGGAAAAGTCCCAGGTTCAGAAAGTAGATCAATTCTGAGTTTTTGATTTTGAAAATTGGAAATTGGAGTTTTTGGTATAGATCGATAGAGCTAACCAGTCGCAGCTTTCGAGCAATTGAAACCAATTATCATATTTGTAGATCAAGGGGATCATTCTGCACCCATCAAAAGAATAGACCACTCTTTTTTTCATGATTGAGGATGGTGCACTCTCAAACATCTTGCATTTTTGAACATGTCTCTGGTATAGCACTATCTATCCACTACATGCACATTGAGACATGTCACATCCACGTCATCTCCCTAGCCCTGTCAAATCAAATTCGCAGCAATTTTAGCAAGCTGCGCAAAAAAAAAAAAATATGTCAAAAGAAAAGGTTGCAGCCATATTTGGCACGAGCGCTGGAGTGCAGTAGTAACAGACACTAGTAATAGAGAGTAGTCACAGAGAGTAGAAACAGAGAGTAGAAACAGCGTGTAGTTTCAGATAGCAGTAACTAAGCAACATTAGAAGAGCATCACTAGTTTTCAATTTCTAGTCAAGTTCTCAAATACAGTATTGTTAGGTATTCTAGCATGTGCTAAGATCTGTCATATAAAACCTAACATAGTTATATATGAAGTATTAATCAAAAACTATATTTTTTCGAGTATACAATAAATATAGAATATAGGTAACAATAAGATATTCCTTCGTTCATCTAAATGCGAAATACTGTACTGTATTCAGTGTTGATGTTGGCTGCAAACACTACAGATTTAATATTCAGCGGTATATAGATGTGATTGAATAAATGCTTGGTATGATGACAGTATAGATTGTATTGCACCAATGATAGGCAAATTTCGAGAAGAACCGTTTTTTTGACAGGTGGGTATGGGTGATATCTGGCTGCTTAGCATTATCACAGTGCTGATATTAGAATAGTGATCTTACTACTGCGTCAGGGATGTTCCGAACTCGAGGTTAGGATGTTATATACCATGATGTTGGGATGTTTCCATTTGTAAACGTATATAAGTGTCTGTACTACATAGAGCACCTGAATTCTCTTACATTTCTTCTTTGCATGCCAAGATCATTAATTTGACTTTTTGCTTAAAGCGGTGAATTCATAATTCAATCTCGTAAAATTATGGATTTCTTAGGAGATAATGCCCTTAGAATCGTTCCACTTTTTAGAGTTCGAGGTAGTAACAATGTAGAATACTTCCTTTTAAATAAAACAGAGACAAGAGCGCTTTCTCTACTCTTTTGTTTCAAAGCTGAGAAATTGCTTATTTTCAATGTAGCGAGCTTTTCTCTGATTCTTCTGTTTTCTTGACAAGTTCTTTTTAGGCTCAATTCTACATATCGAGAAAGATCATTTTAATCATTTTTTATAGGTCCAAGACTTATATTCTTTTAGGCAACCATATTTCAGTAAAGAGTATCTATAAATTATTCTCTTCTCATGTGATTTACCCTTACAATACAAAACTACATTCCTTTTTTGCCCTGAAATTTTTGAAACAGCCTAAATATGAGGATCACTCTGTACGTTATATTTCCTTTCGAGATATACCTTTACTGTAGCCTCAAAGTCAACAGAGATCATAATAATTATTTAATAATTATTCTGGAAAGTATATACTTCTGATATTTTCCAAAATGTATATACTTGTGCTAAATTCATACCTGAGTTTATCACTTAGGCTAGCCTACAAGTTATTAAAGTGTTCGTATTCTTTTTAGTGTGCAATCTAAGCAAGCCTAGAAGCAAATATTGTTCTTGTTAGTCATATTCTTAGGCAAGGTTCTACCAGGTTGTATGCTTTTAGGGGCTAAATCATTCACTATCGTTTTGGCTAATTTTCTAGAAATTAAATATCATTTCAGAGTTTTCTCTAGAAGGTTTGTAGAAATCAGTTTTTATTCTTTAGGCAAGCCTAGAGTTATTTCAATCTCGTGAGTTCAGAATCATCAAACAATTGCAGTATGACTTGAGCTTTTTCAGCTCCTATTTCAGCCTGAAAGAATTAGAAAGAGTGTGGGGCTTGAAGGATGTTTAGCTTGTGTGCTTTTTGGGCTAAAACCCAAAAGAAAATACTACAATTGTGGGTATTTTCTCAAGAGTAATTGTGAAATCTTGTAGAAATTTAGTTTCCCAAAAACCATCATAAATCATCCCACAACGTCCTTACAAACTTATCCATATTGACCTTCACCTTCAGCTGCCCCACGCACCACGGATGCCCCAACATCTGTCTCGGACTAGGCCTTTCGTCACTATTTTTCCTCAAACAAAACGAGATAAAACTCTCAAATGCTTCGGACCAGTATATATCTTCACTAGGAACATTCTGCAATTTGGGCTCATATTCCAATATTAGACTCAAAAGCTCGATCGGGCCCAAATTGGCCAAATCGTCGGGGCCTGTGAACGGAAATTTACATGTGGCCACTTCTAGCATCGTAAGCCCTAAAGACCATATATCACAAGTTACAGTATAAGGCTTGCCCATTATACGTTCTGGGGCCATATAATACTGGGTTCCTACAAAGGTGGTGGCCAACGAGTTGACTACTTCACCACTGACTCCAAAGTCACATAGTTTTACGTTTCCTTGCGAATCCAACAAGATATTGGAAGGCTTGATATCTCTATGGATAATCCGCTGTTTGTGGAGATAATTGAGTCCGTGCAACACCGATAACGCCATTTTGCCCAACACTTTTTCGTTTATTCTGTTTGTAGGGTCGATTTCTATCACTCTTTTGTAGATAGCATCAAGAGAACGCCCACCCATGTACTCCATGGCTATACCTATCATGCTCTGCTTTTCCACCATAAACGTGCCGTAATACTTTACTATATTGGGACAGTTGCACGAGCGGTTATACTGGAGCTCGCGGATGATTTGTTTCTGGATATTTGGATTGGGATCGGTGTTGATGAGTTTTAGGGCAAAGATCTGCCCGCGCCCGTTCTGGCTCGGCAACGTGCATTTCGAAACGCTTCCACCGTTACCTTCACCTAGTTTACTAATCTCAATGATTCGATTGGTATTGGCCAACACATTCCAGTCCTGAGGAGTCAATTCCTCGATGTTCTTGTCTACAGGCCCGTCCAGGTCGATGGTCATATCCATGCTAGGAGAAGCCAAATCTGCAGATTTGACCGGACTTATGGTCTCTTTGGACTCGGGGGTGAACGAGTGGGACCCGTCCACCTTGGAAAAGTCGATCGGGGGGAGTTTGCGCTTGAGTTTGGGGTTGGCCATCGACGGCGTAAAAACGGTGTTTTGGGATGAGGATGACGACGATGACGATATGGGTGGGTTCAGAATACTCAAGTTATTCACATTATTCACATTATTCTGCAGGTTTTCGTTTATGTCGTAGTTACTGATGGGAGGTATCGACAAGGTGGGCAATTTGAAGTTGTTTCTTTTGGTATTGGGGATGTTGAACAAAGGTGTTCCAGTAGACATTATAGGAAATATAAGATTAGAAAAGGTGTATTAGGGTGTATTAGGGTGTATTAGTGATGTATGAGTGGTGTATTAGTGGTGTATTAGTGGTGTGCTTGTGAGGTTTAGTAAGGTGTTAGTGAGGTGCTAGGGTATTAATGAGGGTATTATTGGACGCTGTGTACAGCTATTTGGATAGTATTAGGGTTATTAGGTTATTACGGTATTAGTATTAGGATATGGTCCTGATCTGTAGACGTGGTTATGGTATAAGTGGGCGTACACTTCATCAGTAACTCGAACATTTAATAATGGTCGTGCGGGGCACAGTCCTGATAAACACTCACGACAGAAATCTACAAAGGGTAAGGCTACTGTCTACACGAACACTAACTAATAGAACTAACTCTACTCATCTGTACATTGTATCTAGTATATTGACCGTAAACTGGCCGTGTACATCTCTCTGTACATCTCTCTGTTCTCTGTGTTCTCTGTGTACATCTCACTGTGTTCTCTGTGTTCTCTGTGTTCTCTTGTACATCTCACTCCTCCAATTTGGTCTACGCGTGCGCGTGACGGCACGGCTTGTCCACGGTTAGGGGCATTCGTACACGCCGTTAGTAGTAGGGTGAGATCAGACCCAAAGCCAAGAATCGGCCCCATCCTAGCAGTATGAGTCATTCGCGGGATCAACCTCGGCCCAAGCCCAAACGTGGTTCAGCTAACACGTAGTGTGGTAATTTATTCTAGGCGCACAATAGGGTCTAAGATATAAAATGGTCTACTGAGAGTAACATAAGTTTTCATCGTAGTGCTAGGATAGACTACGAACTTGTAACTATTAGAGCTTGAACACTCGATAAATTATCAGATTGTCTCGGGTATGACTAATCAGTAATGGTCGGTTAATTTTTCCTTAGGCTTGTAGCAGGTGTGGCTGCGGCATTGCCCGAAAATGGAAAAATGTCTTGGACTTTTTGAAACGTGTTATGGACAAAAGACGCCCGAAGACTGACTAAGAACTCTACTTAGCAATTAGGTTTATGTATTAAGATACTCTGACTGTCATTGTAGCTGAAGACGTAGATAACTTGCTGTTTTTTATTCGAACCACTTCTGCGCTCACATTTAAAACTACTTATAACTACAGCTAATGAGTTAGGATACATGGTAGACCAGTGCCTAGATTTATTTTATTTTTTTATCAGTTAGACCATCATATTATTCGATATCTTGATGTGTTGAATTACCTAAGATATGTCTTACATAAATTAGTAGCTATTCAATGGCTTATGCTCCAATATGTGCATCAGTAGAGAAAACTGTAGCTGCGCTCATTATTCTTATTTGTCACAAATTCCGAGACTATTTTCTTGAACTTTACTACCATAGTAGTGTTTCAGAAGACTTTTTTGCGGCATTCTATGGCCTGTAGATAAATAGAGATGCAGTTTTGTGAGATAGTAGTATAGTGAGATAGTAGTATATAATGCGAGATACATAGTACATAGTGTTAGACAGTGTATATAGTAGTAGTGATTTCCAGTGTATATAGTAGTAGTGATTTCCTGTGTGGATTTAGGCTACTTCTTTCTCTTTGCTGGGGCTTTTTTGGGCTTAGTCACCTTGTCCTTACTCTTCACCTTCACATTGATCAACTTGTCTTTCTTGTCAATCTGATCACTCTCACTCTCTTCCTTGGCTTCTACCTCATTGGTATCGTCCTCAACAACCCCGTCGTAATCCACCTGCTGCTTCTTGACACTGTTTCCAATACTGTTGCCGGTCTTGTAGATAGCAGTAGGATGAACACTACTATTATACTTTCTAGTAAATGCAGTCTTGACCTTGGTAGGAATCTTTTTGGCCAAGGGCTCGCCACGTACAAGCTCGAACTCCATGATGGAATCCCAGTCTTCTTTGGTCAAGAAGTAATGGTCCATTATGTCGATCACCTCGTCGATTCCCTGGTCTCCATGCTCTACAATAGGTGCTACAAGTCTCTTTCCAAGTACAGGCAAGTAGTCGAGCCTTAGCTCTTTTTTGTCAGTAGACGTTCTTAGCCTGGTGTGGTACTGTAATTCCTGGAGAATTCTCTGGTACTTCAACTGCTTGGAGTTCTGTCCCAACCACATAGCAAAGTTGATCCGGCCTGTCACTGTGCCGGCCACAGACGCGCTGGGCCGTACACAAGACATTACTCCGTGGAAAGGCAACAAACTCCACTGCTGTTCACTTGACCGAATTAGCGAGTTGACCCGGTCCGAGAGCGAAATGTCGTCTGCTGCGTTGGCTACTCTTTCCAAGTGGTCCAAAGGAGTTCTACACTCCATTGGCCGCGTGGTCAAGTAGTTTTCTTGGATCATCAAAGGCGCAAAGTCTATATCGTTAAAGTAAAGATCAATCTTGTCGTTGAGGGTGTTTTTGGATCCAGGAAGGTAGATTTGGCCATTCAAAAACCGGGCTGTGATATCGAATGGTTTAAGAATCGTTTGTTTCTTCCAACTACTGGATACTTCCGATGCTTGGGATGCTCCAATCGACTTTTGGGTCTTGGAAACAGTGGATATCAAGTTGATCATCTGTCTGATATCGTTATTGGTGGCCTGAACTAGCTGGCCAATTACCGAAGGATCGAGCTTGACCTTTTCTCGATGAGCTATAGTCATGAGTCTGGACTTTACCTCGGTTTCACTGGGTCTACGGAACGGCAAGTCAAGCACTACGCGGTCGAAAGTCCTCATTTTGGGGAGTGACTTGTCGTTACAGATCAATATAAGAGGCATTTTGGTGATTCTGCAGAACGCAGAAAGCGCTCCGGCACCGCCATGGTCTCCACTCGACATTCCATCCACTTCGTCCATAATAAGACAGAATTTAGTACTCTTGGAAGTGTCTTCTTTCTTGTTGAAATATCCCATAACCGAAGTATTATTGAGCACGCTCTTCAACGTAGAGTTGAGTAAAGACTTTGATCTTACGTCAGAGGCATTCTTTTCCAAGATATCGTACCCCAAGTCTTTGGCAATGAGATGAGCAGCACTGGTCTTTCCGATTCCTGGCGGCCCACTAATCAAACACGCGCGGAACATTCCAGTGCCGTCGCTTCCACCAGACTTGAACCCTTTCTTGGAGTTTTCAAACCAGTTTTCCAACCACCTACGAAGCTTTTGGATCTGCCCTTTGTTACCACAGAGATGGTTCAATGACGTAGGCGCATGTTTTACAGTCCAGAGCTTTTCATCATTACTGATTTCTCTTTCAATAATACGAGGCTTTCTATCAGAAGATTGACTAAGAGACTCCAATTCCTTCTTCTTCTGCTCCTTTTGCTCTTGGAGCTTTTTCTCCCTCTCCTCCTCCTCTTCGGCATCTCTCAATACCTTCAACTCCTCGTCTTGTCTCTTTTTTCTCGCCTTTATTGCCTCTTCTCCATCACCACCCTCCTTGGGCATCCTCGTCAAGAGCTGAATGAACCCTTCTTCATCAATGGCCTTGATCTTGAGCTGCTTGATCTTCTTGACTTTGGAAGGCCCGGCTTCGTCTCCAATCACTACCAAACTGGTTTTGCCCGATATGGTCTTGGTGACTTTGGCGCCGTAGCTTTGGGCCAAACTCTCGGACGCTCCTCGATCTAATCGCGGTAAAATACCGGTGAATACGATGGTGAGCCCCGAAAGACAGTTGGGCTGCGCTTCGGGGATATCTACACTACCACTACTACTTGTTTCAGCTTCCTTGGCTTTGTTGGCAAAGAAATTGAACTTTTTGTCTTCTTCAACCTCAGGAAGCTCAGCATCAGGAATGGAAGCAAGGATCTGGTCTGCGGTAACCCCAGAACCTACACGATCAGACCCGTCGTCATCCTTGTCTTTCTTCTCCTCTTTCTTCTCCTCTTTCTTCTCTTTCTTCTCCTCTTTCTTCTCAGTCTTTACTGGCTCTTTCTTCTCAGTCTTTACTGGCTCTTTCTTCTTTACTGGCTCCTTTTTTTCCTCCTTTTCTTTTTTCGCCGCATTCGCCTTCTCACTCTTTTCCTCGTTCCGCTCGTCTTTTTTCTTTGCGAGCTTTGGATCCTCAATCATCGCAAGATCGTCATCATCAAAATCATCAGACCCAAACCCATCTGATTCCACCTCAATAACTTTCTTTGGTGGTGCTTGCTTCTTGTTGGCTTTGGGGGGCGCCGATTCATTTTTACGCTAATGTTAGAAACAACACAAAGACTTCTTCATTCCATTCGAACTTACCTTTCTACTCCCTGGATTCTTTTCCACGTCAAAAAATTGGCGTATATCCACCATCTTGCTCGTGTTCTTTCTTGAGCTTGAGCCTCTGTTGAAATATATCGATCGGTCACGTGACACGCCGACCATTTGGTGCGCGAACGCGTCTAACATCAACAAACACCGTGAACTGCCAACCAATACGATGAAGAAAAGTAGTAGACAAAATAGAGGTGCAGAGTAGACAAATAGAATCATGTAGATGATATGATTAGACAACGCCAAAGTCAAAAAGTAATTTTAATTAGTAATTTAGCTATGAACTCTATATGGTCGATATTTTGGGAGTCCTAATGAACTAGTAGTTATTGAGGTATCAATAGATATTATCAATAATACTATCAATAGATACTATCAATAGATATTATGCGAGCCATCAATTAAAGAAAAAATATAGTTTGCAGTGCGCGTATGACTAGACTGCAATGTGACTTTGCGAGGTGATGATCCGCACCAAAAATATTCTATACTAGATTGAACCAGCGACTCTCATGTATTAATACTATCAACCAGTAGGTCTATACTATACAAGATTATCCACTAGCTAGAATGTAATAAATATACACATGGTCTTGAAGCACCATTCAATGTTTCGTGGTGCTCTCTACTTCTTACTCTCTACTTCTTACTCTCTACTTCTTACTCTCTCTATCCAAAAAGTCAGTCCACAACGAAACAAAACTCTGCCTAGTCCCTTTTTCCTCTTCGCCAGCTCCCGGTGTATGGCTCAATCCCGCAGCCACCTTCTGACTGGCGTCCCACTCCAATAACCCACTGATCAATTGAAGTGTCTCGAACTTCTTGGTATCACCTCTTGGAATCTGAAGAAAGCTTATAAGAACATTCGATATCAACTCTTTATCTATATGCTTTTCTTCCGAACCTTGTTTTTTCAACATAGTGAGCGATTTGGTGAGATGCTCATTGAGAATTACCGCTTCATGCCGAAGCTTTCCAATCAAGAGCTGTTTGTTGTTGAGGTCTACTTTGAGCTTATCCAACTCTGAAAGCTCTTCTTTTAATTGTGATAATTTCGCTTGATTCTGGCCAAGTTCGGCTTCTTTTTGGGCGATTTTTTCGGTTAAATCACTCACTTTTTGACTGAGCTGCGATATTTCAGTGTCTTTTTCTTCCACTAATTTTAAGCTATTTTGCTGTTGTTCAAGTGCTTTTGACTCTAGATCTGCCAACTTTACTCCCAAACCTTTAATTTCATCCACCTTGCTTTGTCTCAACGCCTCCAACTCGTCTATTTTCAGTGCCAAGTTCTTCTTTTCCATCGCCAACTCGTCTTTTATAAACATCACCTCATTTATTTCTTGCTTCAACTCATGGTTTTTCTTTGTAAGCTTGCTATTTTGGTTCTCAAGATTGTACTTTTCGTCCTGTAACTCGTCTATCTGCGCCTGGTACTCTCTTCTGGACTTGCTCAACGCTGTCGAAAGACGATCACATTCATTATTAAGATCCTCGTTATTCTCACTCAACTTTTTGATTATATCTTCATCGGGCTTGTTGCTCTTGACCTCATCAATCTGTTTATTCAATCTTACTATTGTTTCTTTGGCTTCTTCAAGCTCGTTTTCCGACTCTTTCATCTTGGAAAATATCGACTTCATCGACGAAAGCCGGCTAAGAAGTGTGTCGTATTGCGACTGTATTTGGTCACGCTCTCCAACAACTTCTTCATACTTTTCTTTTGATATAACCCCATTACTTTCATCATCACTTTTACTGATATCTGGCTGATCTTTTAACTTTTCCAACTGCTGATCTCTAACTTGTACTTGTAATGTTAAGCTTTTGACTTGTTCTTTGAGTTTGAAAATCTCACTATTCTCTGAATTGTCGTTTGATATCACCTCTGAATCATTTTTAGGCTCGTTTTCACTATATTCATTGGCATCTTCACCATTGGTTTCTCCAGTATCTTCTATACTTGTCTTTTGCACCTCTTCGTTTGCATCCACTTTTTCCTCAACTTCTTCCTTTTCAACCACATTATTGGTTTCTGTTTTAGCCTTGGACTTCTTCTTGTTCTTGGCCATATTCTCGCAATTGGTTTTTGATGGGGATCATCTATCAAGAACACTCTTTCGTTCTCGAGAATAAAAACACTCCTGCACAGAGATGATCCGGTCACGTGATGACGCTTCATCCTTTTTTATACATTTTGCAACTTTTCTAGAATTATGAAGAGGGCAAAGAACAACCAACAATGCAATTCAGATAGATGTCAAACCAGGGTTCCTAAGAAATGAAACTCATCTCTAGTTACCACATAACTCGCACCATCGCATAACTATGACATGCCAGTGAGTACCAACTCACCGTAACCTTATCATGATAACCTGCACATAGGCGCATCTCTTGATCACGTGACATTGCAGCCATGTCCAATCGACCATCAGCACTTAGTTATGACCAAATTGTGCTCCCGATTCTCCAACTCTACGAGTTTTTTCCCTTTTTGCAGACTAGAGAAAGAATTCTTTTAAGCTAGAATTATTGCATCAAACCTGTCTTGTATGAAGCTTAAACCTAACGGACTGAAGTATATCAGTCAAGCCCAAGAAAGTCGCGCACGTGACCAAACGCACGCGACTTTCCCAGTCAACTAAAACGATCAGTAAATCAAGGCAGTTGCAATACAGAGTCTATTATGGACTTTATTGACTTTGATTCGTTCCAATCACGGGACGAGTTGTTGACGCAGCCGCAGCCGGCCCTCCCCATTCCAATATCATCAAACATTGAAAATTTAGGCAAAAGATTCTCCAACCTAAATAGTCTAACCAGAAACCTATTGAGTTTGGACGATGAAAAACACGAGGAAAAAGCGGTTGATCCTAGTAGTGAGTTGGCCCAAAAGTATGCACAATTATCCATAGAATTGTTAGAATACGAAAAGACCGAAGAGGAACCAGAAAACGACACTTCAGTCAAGGCTTCGATTCATCCTATTCCTGGATCGTCTTCCACATTATCCAGTCGTCTTTCCAGAGTTCTCAATAACCACTTATCAGACTCTTTAACCCGCGAAATCTTCACTACTCTACAGGAAAAGTTCCCCGAAAACACGCATCTTATAGAAACTGGCACCGTAGGATCGCTTGCTAGAAAGAGATTGGTTGGCGAAATCGAAGGTGAGTTGATAAAGAACCAGACCCTCGTGCTCAAAGAGTATTATCCTGTGATCAGTCAGTTAAAAGAGTTACAGAAAAGTTTAGCAAACCTCAATGATTTGAATAAGGTGACTAATGAAAAGGTTGATAAGAACTACGACTTTTCGTCTTCTTTCAACTATAAAATCAAGGCTTTGAACGACGAAAAGCACTTGATAACTCTCAAAAAGAACCTTCTCATAAGTTTCAAGAAAAAATTCACATTAAACGAATACGAGGAGTACATTTTGAGTTCTGGCGATATCAACGATGAGTTCTTTCAAACATTGAAAAAGGCAGAAGAAATTAACGAAAACTGTTCTATACTTTTGGCCATAGATAATCCACAATTGGGCCTCAAAATCATGTCGAAAATCAACCTGCTTATCAACAAAGCGATAGATAGACTTACCCTGTTCTGCAACAAGACACTACTGAATCTATACTCTCTTAACCAGAAATCCAAGCTCAAAACTTTGAGACAGTGCTTGAAGTACTTGAAAAACAAAATGAACTACTTCAATTCCATAATCAACAGTTTCATTGAGTCGAGATCAAAAAGTTTATTAGACGAGTTTTTGACCGAAACCACCAAAACTTCCAATCATGAAAAACATGGTGTTGAAGACAATAACGTGCGCCCGGTGTTTGTATCAGAACACGACCCGATCCGGTACATTGGCGATCTTCTAGCATATATCCATTCTATTGTGGTGAACGAACTGGATCTTATCCACTCTATCTTTGATATAGAGGAAGAAAAGAGCGAGTTCGACTCGGTAATGACCAGTATACTTGACCAGGTTCTAAAGTCTATAGCCAGACCAGTCAGGTCCAAAATTGACCAGATAATCACCCTGGAAACAAAACTAACAACCATCCATTCTATCTTCAATTTGGTCGAATTGTACTCTCTTATGTTATCGAAACAGCTTCAAAAGTCTAATGAGCTTTTAAAGACAATAGACTATCTAATACTGTCTTCTAGAGATAGGATCTCAGGAGTAATTAACTCTAGATTGTTAACTATTCAGAACAGTAATCTGGCCAAACTAGACTTGAATTTGGATTTGCAGCCACCCGAGTGGATCATAGAGTATTTTGCCGATATTTTGCCCATAATTGACCAAATGGCCATAAACTCAAACACTATTCTCAACTATACCCCCGAAGAAAATGCTCAATTTCTCAATGCTATCACCGATAAACCCATCGAAATCTTCTACTCACACGTGCAAACCAATAAGCTCTTTACCCTAAAACTGGACCAGTTAATTCTTAAGCTCAACTTTCTCGATCTAATCCTCTCCAAAATCATTCCTATAAGTTTTTTGGGCGATAAAGTATTGGAATTGGACCAGAAAATACGCGAGCTTACCCAGCAATTGTCTCAGCAACAGCTTGATCACTTGCTCAACGGATGCAAGCTCTATGATTGCTACAACGTTATGAACATGATCTATCCTCTTAGTAATGACGATGAGTTCGAGCCCATGATATATGAGCCTATTAAAGAAAACAAATTGTTTAATAGAGAACATATTGGCGAGGTGAATGAGCAGATCAAACAGTTTTTACCGAATGCTTTGATGGATATCCAGAACTCGTTGATGAAGTTGAACTCGCCTAATGCTGTTAATGAAATTGTAGACCAATCGTGTGGGCAGTTTAGTGACTTTTATGAGAAGTTCGGTAAAGTAGTAGGTGAGTTTTTGGACATGGATCTTGGTTGGTCTGCAAATGAGGTGAGAATATTATTAGGAGTAGCAGAAAAGGAGTAGAAGAAAAGAAGTAGAAGAAAAGAAGTAAAAGAAAAGAAGTAGAAGAAAAGGAGTAGAAGAAAAATTTACACGCATATGTAATTCTATCTCGTAGCAAAAGGTCAAGTACTGTGTCTGATAATTAATAAACGAGATAGTATCATAGCTAAAGCTGATCTTTTTAGTCGCTTTTCGCAGCCAATATTTCGCAGCCAAGCTAAATATTATATAACGGCCGTTCAGATACCAGATAAGGCGAGGCTGCGAAAGCTCTTACTATATACAAGTAAATAATTTGTTTTCCATTATTATTTTTAAATTTCAAATAGTCATAATGAAGAAAACAAAGATTCAATATATAATGGTCTAATGAGTGATTAATGAAGGTACTTCACTTAATAAATTGTTTTTTATTTTTTATTTAACTAAACCTGTTAGAACATTGTACAAATGATGACTCAAAAAGTAGAGATCTATAAGAAAGTACAGATAGAATTTCAAAAACAATTAGGTATCCTAATACTTAGCTTACACTATTGTCTGAAGCTCTCGACTGTTTGGTACACTGCTTTGCTACGGCCAATTCATAGTTGTGTGGGCGTAGCTAAACTACGTTTACTGAGAGTCCTAGAGTGATGTGTGGGTGCTTTCCTGTATACTTTTGTGGGGTGCCCCACACGATAATATAATATTCCTAAAGGGGGTTGGAAAGGAAAATGTGGTACATACCACATTAATTACTATAAATAGGGCAGTTTCTCCTTCGTATCTTGGCCCAAACCAATGCCTCAATAATATCCTACACCGATTATGACCTTGGCCAAGAGACGGGGTAAATAAATTAATAAGTGTAAGTAGAGTGGACAAGCACAGCTACCACCACGGTATGTATAGCTACCACCACGGTATGTATAGCTACCACCACGGTATGTATAGACCACCACGGTATGTATAGTATTTAAGTTTTGCTAATCTTTTCCACCTCTTCCATAACCATCCTTTCCATAATAATCCATTCTATAATGGCCATTTTCCCAGTATGTATCCTTTTCCAACATCACCATCGCTTCATACGGAGTCAAGAGTGGCTTATCGAAAGCATAGCCCCAGTCAATCGAGAGCCTGGGACACGCCACTTGCACAAAAGCATCGATATCGTCAAACATGGCCAATTTCTGGGGAAAAATTTCACTCAATATGATCTTCACTACTTTATAGCCTTTTTCACTTAGTCCTTTTTCAAGCTTAGAAAGGGTTACGGGGTTGCCTTGTCTTCCCAAAGCCCCTAATATTAAGCCTACTTTGTTGGCACCTCTTGCCTTGTTTATAGCATCATCCCTAACCCTGATCATTTGGTCTTGATCGTAATATTCTCTGGTGAACTTTCTGGAATAAGGATCGTATCTATAAGCAGGGATTTCCGGATTGTGAATCAACGAACTTTCCAAGTGAAAACGGCCATCTCCTACATATACAGTAGCGGTGATCTGCTTAGGGTCCAATCGTACCGAAGTACACCCCAAAACTTCTCCTTTGGAAAGAGGTCTGATCTGAGGAGCTATGATATAGAGAGGCTTTTCGTTATCTTGTTCTAGTTTTTGCTTGATACTATGAATGGTGGGATTGAACTGAATGGTTCCAAACGTAGCTAGTTGTGCACCTCTATCGAAGTTTAGCTTTAAAGTCTTTAATAAATGCTCTTCGTCTATGTTAATAGTGACAAATACATAGAGCACTTTGATCTCGGTGACATCGATGGGAACAAGACAAGAGTGTGCATAGTGGATAATAAAGTCACAATCTAGTGATCTGGCAGTATAGTCATCTATACAACATGCTCCATACGAAACGTCTCCCATGATAATGATCTCTACGTCGCAGAACTGCTCAAGTATATCTGAAATAATCATGGAGTATATGAGCAAACCTTCGGGCATTTGAAGTGCCACTCGCTTTGCATTATTCTTACGGATATTCCACACTGTCTTGTGTATTTCGAAGTTGTAATTCGAAGGTAGAAGCCTTATAGCTTCATTTAAATCGGCATCTTCTAATATCGAGTCGGGGATTTGGTTGATGACCCGGCCAATTGGTTTTTTGGTGCTTTTCACCAAGGAGTTTGGCGAGTTGGTACTGGATGCCTCGACCTTCTTTCCTATAAACCTCCGTCTAGGAATCTTGACCTTTTCTTCCACAACCAGCATGATATCCACTAGTGATAGTTGGGAGTGATGAATAATTTTGATGGGGCCATCGGTCACGTGACAGTTTGTGCGATGAGCTGATGACGAGATGCGAAGAGATGGAGGTAGCGGGAAGAACAGTAGCGGTAAAAATGATCACGCCGTACTTTGATGTTACGCAGGATGAAGAGTTCATATATATAGATGTCAAGGTATCGCATGTTCGTTTCAGTGCCGCCTCAATCGAAATGGTGGTCGAGAACGAGGTGTTTATTTTCTCGATGACTCCCTACTACTTAAGGCTCCGGTTTCCCTACGAGTGCGTTGACGATGAAAGGGCTGGTGCTACATTTGACTCACCTAGCTCAAGTGTTAAAATAAGGATCCCTAAGCAAGTCAAGGGCCAATTTTTCCCTGATCTCGACCTAGCCACCAAGCTTTTGTCACGTAAAGCCGAGTTGGACAGCTCAGAATTGAAAGTAGCCGGAGAAGTTGAGGCCGCTCCCGATAAGACGGGTGGCAGTGGTGCGCGGAAAACACCCCTCATACAAGAACTCGATGTCGACCCCACCGAAATCACCAGAGAGACAGCAGCCAAAGACTTGGCGGAAGGCGAGCATTTCGACTGGGAAATCCCCCAGCAACAAACTCAAGAGTCGATAAGTGGCATCAAGTACGGATTTAATAATCAGTATGATAAAATTGTAGGTGTGTCGATGAGTTCAGGAAACGACATCAACGAGCTCGGCGATCCCGAGGGAACAGCCGAAACCGACCGCACGATCGAGCGTCTCATTAAAGAAAATATCAAATTTGATCCAGAGTACTACGCGGCTGACTACATAATGGAGAAGTACCCCAGTCCTGACGACGATAAGCAGATCGGCCAGTTGATAGCATGGACCAATCCTGTGACCAAGCGGTTTTTGAAGTGGTACAAATCAAGTTCGCAGAGTGAAAATTCGCAGCCAATTATGCCGGTAGAGTTCACCACCAAGGAAAAAGAGCAGTTGATCGCGCTCCCGCGCAAAACGTACTTGGTGGAGGGAGATATCAAGAGACAGCTGTTGTTGTTGGTGGTGAACTTGTTGTTTGCATACCACTTTGATCTTCGTGAAACAGAAGGTGATCACAACATCGAAAGTGCATGGACTATTGGCAAGCTCACGCCGCAATTCGCGTTCTTGGACGCCCAGGTGGCGGTAGCGGGCCCTGAAAATACCGACTCCGGGTTGCGCGCCGCGGTGATTGCGGGGATCCGCCGCGCGCTCTCGTACCCTTTACACCGGAACTACTCCATGGTAGCCAAGGTATGGGACGACGTGTACTATACGCTTCGAGGAGGCAAGAGGCTTGTTCTCCAGTGCTTACTTGATCTCAAAGAACTATTCAGGTTCCACGACGTATACTATGTGTATGACCAGATCTGGCTTCAGGACTTGTGTGCGTGGCTCACTGGTGATGATGTCAGCGAGGCGGTGGTGCGAACTTTGGCGCACGACGTGAGAAAAGAGTATAAGGGACTTCTGCGCGGTGATATTACTTTTGAAAAGTTGGATGAAGATAAGATGAAGGATGATGACGAGGAGGGGGATATTGAGGATGAGATTGTGAATGGTGGGGACGAGATGGTGGCATTGGGGCTTGATGAGATTGAGCAGATGGCGGAAGAGCTGTTCCGTGCGTACCAGCAAAATTGACAGAAAAATAAAAAGTATATTATAGCATAGATTAATGCACTAATCTTTTCTCATTTTCATACTGATTGGACTATAGATGTACATTGCTTGAAGAAATTTGCAGCCGTGCAATTATGCGAAAATGAAACACGCGGGCACGTGAAGCACTGTCCCAGTGTAAACCACAAATTCTTTGGAAACATCCACTCGTAGAGCATTCAACAATGTTTAGGCTCATTCGAGAAAACGTTCGATAAAAGGGAGGTACTGACTTTGTAAAAGATTTATAAAAGATTAAGTAAGTATGTTTATATGAAACATCCTGGCACATAACACTCTATGCAATAGACGAGGTATTCGAAAATATTTTTTATTTGATTAGTGTGCGATTGATTCGGAACTAAAACTAATCACAAGTGGTGACGATGGAAAAAACATTAGAAAAGAAAAAATAATGTAAAAACAATGTAAAAACAAAGTAAAAACAAAGTAAAAGTATGTTGAAATTCTAAATAGGTATTCTGTAGAGCAATGCGTGGTTTTTATGGTTGGGTGAATTTGGCTGCGAAAAGCAAGTCCAGACAAAATAAACCAGCACACCTTTGAAGAACAACTGTTTAGTGTGTAGGTTGTGATGGTCTACGATCATGCATGTCTAAACTCTGCATAATTAAGCCTCGTTCGATATATGTACCGAAGATCTAGACCACGCTACTAACCAGTACTCGTCTATTAGACGAGATATATAAAGTACACAAGACTGTACACTACAGGAAAGTGTCCCAACGGGTATTTGATGACCCAATAGTGCGCACCATGGAACTTTTTAGTAGCATACTTTATGAGAAACTTTTATGGACGACGATTCTATTTACCACCGCGTCTTCTATAAGTACTTTTTACTGACTATACGGCGAGAGAATATCATGAGGATACCGGCCTACGTTCAGCAGCTGTCGCCTGTGGCCAGGCCCAGGCGGGTTGGAGTCGTTATCTACGTCATCAGGATGGAGTTTTGATGTGTTCAGGCCCAAATCATCAATACTAGAGTCCATGTTCATGTCATCCTCAGCAACGGTATCGTTTGATTCTTTTTCGCCCGGAATAGAATTGGGTTGGTTTTGGTGGTTCTGATGGTTAGGAGACACATCGATGGAGATATTTTCCGACTTGTGCCTCTTGTGAGTAGATTGTGGGGGCTGGAGTTGGGGCTGGGAACGGAAATTGTTTATAATATTGGGCCCAGAAGGACCATCGGGTTTCCAATGATGGAATTGAATGATATGCTGGAACGAGGTCATGGATTCTTGGGACGGCGGCTGGTCCAGTTTGTTTTGTTTATGCAAGGGTTGAGCAGGCGACGGTTTGACCTGAAGGGTCGAGGTTGTGCCAGGGGTGGGGGATGGTGCAGACGAGGCAGGGGTGATTGTACCGGGGGAAATGGCCGGGTTCTTGGGTTTGGCCATGTCCAGGCGGGTAAGAGGACGCGTAGAAGACGATGCAGGCATCGAATAGTGTCTCAGGTGTCTTGATTTACGGGTGTTTGATGTTAGAGAACGGTACGGGGTGGTGGGAAGCGCGAGGTTTGCAACCGCCGCCGCGCCTGCCTTGGCAGGCAGATTGGGTCTACGTGTGGGGTGGTTGATGCCGCCAAATCTGTAGCCTGTCGGGGGCCCCACATCCAAGTCGCGACTAGAAGAGCGCGAGTGGTAATTTACTGGAATGGGGATATTTTCTGAGGATGTGGGGGATTTAGGTACGTGTGGTGCATTTGCTGGTTGGGGAGGTGGATGTCCCAGTTGCGGTTGTAGGGTGGGGACCGGGGCAGGAACAGTATCTCCTACGCACATTTGGGGGATCATATTTGGGGGGATTTGGGCCCTCAAGGCTGTCTGGAGGATAGCCAAATTCTTAGTTGCTAACTCCAACTTGTAAAAGTCTTGCTTTGTACGCTCTTGTTCGCCTCGTAGTTTGATGGACTCGATATATGCCCGCTCCGAGTATGGGAACGACGAGACCGAAGGCCCGAGTAGCGCCAACAAACCCGTTTGATCTATATCTGGGTTGTGTGGAGGTTGCTTTGGAGTTTGGATTGGGTTGGCCAGTGTAGATGGAGATGGCGACGGATGCGAAGGGATGGTGGGAGCTGGGCGGGCCGGAGAGTCTTGGAACTTGCCGATGAGAGAATGGACGTTTCCCGAGCCCAGTCCCGGCATACCCTCTCGCTTGGAGTCTTTGCTCATTAGAATAGAAAGCAGGCGGGTAGCAGGTGTGGGTAACGGTTTAGGAGGCGGTGATAATTGGTTGATTTGATGATGAAACGACACTACCAGAAGTAGTGAGCGAGCGAAAGCGAGAATAGCGATGCGAGCGAGCGAGAAAGAGCAATAAGAGCGAGCGGGAGCGAGTGAGAAAGAGCAATAAGAAATAAGAGTGAGAGTGAGAGTGAGAGTGAGAGTGAAAGAGCGATGCGAGCAAACAACAACAAGTATCGAGGGAACAAGTGGGCGAATGTAGAGCGAATGTAGAGCGAATGCAATGTAAGAAGTGCGAAGGTGCGAAAGAATAATGTGTTGTGACAGCAACAGTGTTGACAAAGTAGTGTTGACAAACATTAGATCCACACAGGATCTAGCAACACTGCCGCGGTTGGGAGCAACAATCGGCCTAGATCATGAAACTGATAGTCGCGACGAGAGCGCGAACGGGGCGCGAGCGGGAGCTGGCGGGAGCTGGCGGTAGCTACCGAGAGCTAGCGAGAGCTAGCAAGAAGACAGGTTATGCCGTATACTGACTTGGCCAAGAACATAGTTGTAACCAACTCTTTTGAGGGGGATCAAGACTGTCTTCTTCTTCTCCTCTCTTTCTCTTCTCTCCTCTCTTTCTCTTCTCTCCTCTCTTTTTCCTCTTTCACTTGTTCGCTCTCGCTCGCTCACTTCTCTTCAGACGCCTTACTGCTTTGGTCAGTTACGTCAACCGATAGTTGCTCTATACTCTACACTTACTCTATACTTATGACAATACTAACTCGAACTCAACCATTCAACTTCAATCACACTTTGAAACTTCGCTACATGGAGTTTTGTCTGGCTCGTTTCGTCTGGCTCGATTTGGCTCTCCTGATTTGGCTCTCCTGATTTGGTTTTTACACTTTGCACGTTTGCACCGTTGGGATTGTTCGATCGTTCCCTACTTGTCGAGGCTAGACCGATCCAAAATAATTACGATGTAGACGTAGATGCTACTACCTTTATATAACCATACAAACCAGTTTAGCCCAGTTTAGCCCAGTTTAGCCTAGCTCATGCTAGCTTAGGCTAGCTTAGGCTTAGCCTTGGCTTAGCCTTGGACCTAACTGTTCAGGGTCCCTCCCTTCCTTATCAGTACCCTTTCCCCACACCTTTCTTATCAAAATATCATTCATTCCATCACTCTCTCTTTTCTACCCTCGCCCTCTTACTACAATCTATTTTCACTTCTACGCATTATCGTTCTCTTATCTTTATGTCACTATTTATGTCAAAAGATCATTAATCTTCATGCTCGACCGTCTTCCAGGCTCCAGGCCCTTCGTGTCGGTCTTGCTCATCTCATACTTGGAGTCCGCCAAGCCGGCTGCAAGTAAAATCGTCGATATACCTCCTTCTTTCTTAGTGGTGTAGCTCTTATTTGGCGTGGACTGCGTTGGTTTACTTAGCGACTGAAGACACTTGGACGCACTGACGATATCCAACATATCATCATTATCCTTACATCTACTAGTCGTTCCCGCGCCCAAAGCATACAGCGATAAATACGTGTTGATAGGGGTCACGGGGTCGGTTTTTCGCGGAATATAAGACGTTGGAGACCCCAAGTATGCCGGGGTAGAGGTATACGCAGGCTGCGGCAACGGCAAAAGCTTCCCTTTCGATCGAACTTCTTCAACTTTAGACTTCTCTGGAGTTTCATGGAGCTCGTGAGGCACAAAATACTCGAGCGGTTGCTGGTCAGTCGCCACCTCGTCCAACTTAAGCTCGCCAAACCCGCGGTCGCAAGGCTTCAAGCAGTAATCGGGAAAATCTACACCAAATATAGGAACTAATTCGTAGCGAATGTAGTAGCAAAAACGGCGTGCCAACACCTTACAGAGATTAAAAGGAAGCCACGTGCCCTGGATCTTGAGGAACCCGCCTCTGATCCGTTTTATATACGGTTGGTACTGTTTTGGAGTCGATTCCAAGAGTTTTACAATGTCTGCCTTCAAAGAAGACGTGGTCGCCCCTGGTGGAGACGTCACATTGTCGCCAACCGAAGCACAAAGTGACGCCTTCCAAATCCCAGTCAAGTGTACAAACCCCGTGGAGTAATCCCAGATTACCCAGTGGTTATTAACCAGGTATTCGTACACAGTCAAGTAATTACGCACGGCGTCTATGGCCGAAGTCAGGTACTTTTTGACCTCTATCGCGGGGTACAACGACTCCTGCATTTGGTGCGCCTTCTGGTGCGGAATGCGGTGGTTCAGCCCCACATCCAACTTGTGGATCGGGTAATTGATACTAGTCTTGGCTACGAGTGTGGATGTCTTGGACTTCTTAGGCTTGGGCCCCAGCGCTGCCGATGACGACGACGACGAATAAGAACAAGAAAAGACCCCTTGGTTACTATACATTTCGGGGTACGAATTGGCTTTACGGTGGGTCTTGAATGTAAATTGCGCGGGCGGCGGATCGTAAGCGACGGGGTGCGAGTACCGATTTATATGGACGGGCTTTTCGATGTTCGCGGGCGGAAGAAGCGGGTTGGCCATGTATTCTGTGTAGTGCGGTGCGGGGGGGAGGTGTGCGGGCATTTGGTATTGTGGGAACAGGTAGGGATGTTGGTAGAGGAGCGCAGACTCGGGTGCGGAGGGGTGGCGTTTATAGGCCAAGTACGGCGTGTAGGCAGGGTGTTGGGGTTGTTTGGAGGTGGGCAGCAACTGGGGTGGCTGATGGGAATATGAGTAGTAGTTCGACATCATACCCTAATATATGTTAAGGGGTATCTGGGGGCTGCGAATTAAGGTACCAAGGACGTGCAAGAACGCAGCAAACCGAGCAGCGTAGGTGGTGGGAAAAAAAGGAGTTGTGTATGCTCGGGGAGATATCAAAAGAAAAAAAAAGGCCTTGCTGGAACGGACTAGATCACAGCAAACGCAATGGGAGGCGAGGAAAAAAGGAAGTAAGCAAACAAAAAAACCCCAGGGGATGGGCCACAATATATATCATAGATCCAGGGAACGGCGGGACCAGGCGGACGGGCGCCTCGGATTATTTGGCAGTGATTTGTAGCGATGCGATCCGGTCTGGACTAAATACAATGCAATACATATTATTATAATGTCAAATAATGTCAATCAATCTATATTTGGACCGAACCACGGTGTTCTAGAGTGGTCAAAGGGGTCTTTGACTTACAAGTCTACGAAACCTGTCTATGGTCTGCGGCTACGTGAGTCTATTTGGGGCCAGGCCGACCCCATTTTCCAAATCGATTAGATTACTCGATCGACTCAATATTGATTGCATGTACCCCCCTCCGAGGGCACCAAACCCATTGTGTAGCAAAGATTGTTTCTTGCTCCCCGAAAAGATCCCCCAATTGAAATTTTGCAGTACTGGAATACTTGGGTGCGTCGCCTTTAGTCGCCTTTCTTCGGCAACTGAGGTGTCCAGAACCTTATCCGAACTATCCTTGGTGGTCTACACACCCCACCCCTAATGCATATACACACCTACAATTAGACCAGAAGACCTCGGGTCTGGTTTTTTCCTCTATTCTTCTCTCATCTTGTTCATGCGCCTCGCTGCCGAACAAACGTTATCGCACACAGGATTCGCCCCGAAATACCCTAATTTAGGTTTTTCTCTTGACTACACAATAGTCAAACTTACCTTATCGATAACATGAAATAATTTTCTCAAGCGAAAAGCGAAGCGTGGGCCAAACTGCACTTATTATTTTTTAACTTGGCCATCTCGTTTGATTTTGTCAATAATTTAGTTGAACGGGAAACTAACGCTGCAAGACAAAAGCTTTCATCGGTCTAATTATTGTAAGATTATGGTGGCATATATTGAAATGTAAGAGAAAACTAAGGACCCATAAGTGGGAGATGGCTGGAAATATATGGCTATCTAAACAAGTTTGGAAGCAGATACTTGGTGTACATAGAGTATTTCACAGGTATCGTTTCAAGTCTGTGCTATATGCGAGTAAAATGTACTCTATATCCTCTACTAACTAAGAACCTAGCTATTGCTAGGTTCCAATGCTTGCTTTGTCCATTAACAAATAGCAATTTTTATAAGATGGATATCAATCTAAGGTATCCATTAACAAAATTAATTAAGGCCCCCGCAAAATTTGGATAATGGTAATTTTCTTTATAGTGAAGAGCAAATTTATTTACTGGGCCTGGCATAAGGGATATTCTTGAGGGATATCGGTGCAATTTGAATAGGCCTGAATCGTATCACCGAGACGACATAATAAATTTCAATGTCGGGAGTGACTAATTTCCGAGGGTGACAAATAAAAGAAAAATAGAGTTCAGTTTGGTGGAACTTATTGTGCTTTCTGGCGTCCAGCCGTCCGATCCCCCTGGGTATCACTGCAACTAATTAAGAAATAGACGCTAGTGCTTGGCTGTGCGGCAAGGCTGTGGCGCCGCTTATCTGTATAGTTGCTCTTGGTGCAGTTATTGACGTCAACCATAAGCAAGTAGATCCTGTAGGACCGTATACCCTCTAATTATTGGTTTAGTGCCATCTCAGCAATTGCTCCCACCCTCGCACGAACCGGACTTACAACATTTCCGGTCCCAATTCTACAGTAATTTATTTAAGCCCTGTTGTGAATGAGGAATTCCCATTGACCCGAATAGTCACTCGACTCGTATTCTCGGCATACAACGAAGATGCAAGCACTATTATAATATGCACTGCTCAGTCCTACGCAACTCTCCTATTACTTATATGCGCGTGCGCACTAATTAAACTTTAATCACTTGGGTCCATGAAATCACCAGTTGAAGACTACTGGAATTACCCAAACTCGGGTAGTTTCATTCGGATTTTTATTGTTATCCCCTGACGTGAAACGTCGACTAATTATTAACATAGATTACTAAGTAATACAAGAAATACAAGAATACAAGAAATACAAGTAATACAAGTAACATACTAGTAGAATACTAGTAGAATAAAGTAAGAAGTTGAAAAAGGGTCATTATCGCAAACAATCACTTTCATGTAAACAATCTCTAAGCTTCAACTATTGGCTAGTTTAGTGCGTCCCCATATTTCGAAATTTGAGAGCGAAATTTTCACGAACAAAGGCGCATTCAGTGGTGTGATGGAACAATTAAGAGGTGTTCAGACTCATTTGAGAGGTGCTCAGACTCATTTGAGAGGTGCTCACACACATTTGAGAGGTGTTCTGGGATTAAGGTTGCCAGCTAGACTCACGAGTCGCTCTAGAGCAAAATACTACACCACCAACCCCCACAACGGCAAGAAACCACTCAGTCCGCACGTAAGTATCGCACTCCATACAAACAAGCAACGTACTCACATCTAGAATGCATTCTACAGACAGTTCAGTAGGCCATTTGCCAAGATCTGTGTTATCTCTATAGGTACATACTATGCGCTATTTGGCGTGTGGGAGTACTTGGAAAAGGAAGAATCCTCATAGTATATAAGATTTATAAAATATAAAGCATTGAAAAAAGTATAAAAGTCATTAGCACTTGATCTATTATTGAATTGAATTAGACCTTGACAGCGTTCTTGAGTCTGTCGGCAACCGAATCCAAAAATTCGTCGGTGGTGACATATGCGGATCTCTCAGTCTTTCCACAGGCAATTGCCAAGTCCTTGGTCATGATACCATCTTCTTGCACGGTGTCGATGGTGGCCTTCTCGAGCAAGGTGGCGAAATCCACCACTTCAGGGGTTTTGTCGAGCTTTCCTCTTTGGGCGATACCTCTTGTCCATGCGAAAATAGATGCAATCGAGTTAGTGGAGGTTTCCTTACCCTTTTGGTGTTGTCTGAAGTGTCTAGTGACGGTTCCGTGGGCTGCTTCCGATTCGTAGGCTCTGCCGTCAGGGGTCATCAAGGCGGAGGTCATCAAACCCAAGGATCCGAATCCTTGAGCCACGATATCGGACTGAACGTCACCGTCGTAGTTCTTCAAGGCCATCACGAAACCCCCCTTAGACTTGATCATCTGCGCCACCATGTCGTCGATCAACCGGTGCTCATACCACAAACCCGCGTTTTCAAAATCTTTGGCGTAGTTGGACTCGTAGATCTCTTGGAAAATATCCTTGAATCTACCGTCATACTTCTTCAAAATAGTGTTCTTGGTGGACATATACAATGGAAGGTTCTTGGAAAGCGCCATTTTAAACGACGAGTGGGCAAATCCACGGATCGACTCGTCGGTGTTGTACATGGCCAAGCCCACACCAGACCCCTTGTAGTCGTAGACAGTGTGCGTCTGCACCGGACCCCCGTTAGCAGGAGTGAAGTTCAACTCCAACTTCCCCGGTTCAGAGATAACCAAGTCGGTGGCCTTGTACTGATCACCATGGGCGTGTCTACCAATGACAATTGGCTTTTCCCACCCAGGAATCAACCGTGGAACACGTGGAATAATGATGGATTCACGGAAAACGGTTCCCCCCAAAATATTACGGATGGTTCCGTTGGGCGACACCCACATTTTTTTCAACCCAAATTCGGCCACTCTTTGCTCGTCCGGAGTGATGGTTGCGCACTTGACACCCACCCCGTACTCGTTAATTGCATTTGCTGCATCAATAGTGATTTGATCATCGGTCTTGTCACGCGCAAGAATTCCCAAATCGTAGTATTTCAAATCGACGTCCAAGTATGGAAGGATCAACTTGTCCTTGATGACTTGCCAGATAATACGGGTCATTTCGTCACCGTCCAATTCCACAATTGGCGTTTTGACTTTGATTTTGTCCATCAATTGTGCTTGGGTACTGAACCCACGCGTGGAACGAAGGCCATTTTTGTATAACGAAGCTGCTCTAATCATTGTTGCTGATGTAGAATATACCGGTGGATTGTCGACAACTTATATGAGAAAAAAAATTATGCCGATTTCGGTGCGCTTCCGGTCTGAGTCACGAGCGGAGGTCTGACATCCATCAAGAGCCAAATACAAGGAAACAAGAATACCAATAAAAACACAACATTATAATACCCTGGTACTCTCAATAACATCTACATTATTCTCAGTAACTTCTACATTATGGTGACTAAATAAAAGGAAGCTTTGATCTGGTATACTTGATTCAATAATTTCTATAATTATGTCGAATTGTTGCGAAAATTTAAAATATAGATAAAAGAATTATTTACATAAATTACTTGTAGTCAACTCTCACTACCAGCAGAATATCACCGGCAGACTATCACCAGCAGACCATCACCAGCAGACTCTCACCAGCAGACTATCACCGGCAGACTACCACCACCATCACTCATCTTACCAACCTGGCACTAGATTGTCCGCATGTACAGGTTATCGGGGCGTCGTGATCCACACTATATGCAGTACATGATACACTGATATCCTGCATCCTCTTTTCTCGTCACTCTGATTTTTCCCGCTCTTGATTTTCTACGCGAATCATAAAACACTCTAATCAACACCTTCTTCTGTACAAGACGCACGTAATCTTCTCTCATCCAGTACGGATATTGTCATCTTCTAATTAATGTCTTGAGGTACCTGCCCTGTAAGTAAACATGTCGATACCAGCCGCCGATGGATTCAGTCCCGAGTTCTATCAGAAACAACTAGCATCACTCACCATCAACTCAAGGGCGGTCATCACCGAATTAACCAGTATAGCGGAACATAACGTGGACCACTGTAACGAAATCTGCGAAATGATCGAAGCCAGAATCAAAAAATGTTTGCCGCACCACAAACTAAATTCCATTTACTTGTTGGACTCAATCTGCAAAAATGTGGGCAACCCATACAACGTGATATTTGGCAAGAATTTGTATAAAACGTTTGCTGAAACTTACTCCATCGTAACAGACACCCCCACCAGACAGCATCTCATCAACTTGTTCAAAACATGGGTCAATGCGAAAACCAATACGGGCTCCGAGTTGTTTCCAGCGCCCATTCTCGCCAAGATCGAAAACTTTATTATACAGGCCACCTCTATTAACGGGCAGACGCCTCCGCCATCCACCTCTTCAGCTGCTCCAGTGTCATTTTCGGCAAAACCGAGAATAGGGCCCGACTGGCTCATGAAAGAGGGCCGTAATTTGCTACTCTTCATCATAAAACTTAATCAAAATGCCGATAAAATCGCCCATGCCGTGACTAACGACGAGCAGAAGGCGCTAGACGAAGCAGACGCTCGAAGAAATACCTTGGTATCGATGATCAACGAGACTCTAGATGGAATTATGTTTGATATGAGAGGCAGCGAAGGAGAAGTGACGCCCACCATTATGTTTGAGGCCAATTCCAAGAAGTATTACGCCAATTACCAGGTGATTCGTAACGAGCTTGAAGACCAGGACATAAAACAGGAGAAGTTGATCAAAGAAGTAGAGCACCGGGAAAAAATAGCCACCCAAAAGAAAGAGCAGCGACTAAAAAACCAAACTAAAAAGGACCGGTTAAGGGAGTATCTTGCATCCAATAAAGTAGTGATAAACCCTGCTCCCAATATGGTTTTTTTTACCAATATTTCCCAAGATATACGTAGTAATGAGAGCATTCTAGCGTTTGTTCAGGCATGGGGAAAAACCCCAAAGCCAAAGGAAGATTTATTAAAGGAAGATACAGAAGAAAAGAAAGAAGCAAATGACAAAGAAGACAAAAAAGAAGAAGACAAAGAAGACAAAAAAGAAGAGACAATAGATGAGAAAAAGACAAATGCTGATGATCTCAATTCTATTGGGTTTAATTTCCTGAACTCCATACTAAACCCCCTTCTTAAGTACCCTGTAATCCCAAATAAACCCGAATTTGGACAAAAACCCAAGGACACTAGCGTGGCATCGCCTCCTGCGCCGCCTTCTGCGCCTACTCCACCACCAAGCCTTCCTCCCAAACCTCCAGTGGTTGCAAATGCTGTAGATGTTGCAAAAGATGATTCGGATTTGCCGTTCCGCCTGAACCAAACGTATGAGGAAGAAGACGACGATGACGACGATTATGACCCGTCACCTCCTAATGAAGTGGTGGATGCCGAAGACGAGGCTGACTATGTGCCTACACTTGAAGAACCAGTGAATCCAGAGCCTGAATATACCCGTACAGGCACCGGGATAATAAAACCCAAAACGCTTGGAGAAAGGCGATCGATACTAAAGAGAAGAGCTGTGGATCCTGATGGGCCGCGAGTTCCAAAGAGGGTACGGTTTGATATCTAGATATATAAAAGACGATAAAACGGCACGAATATCAATAAAAGTAGTTTAATTCATGTAAACACTGGAAAATTCATGAGTTATTGATTTTATACAGACGAAAGAACAGTTCCAAAGCGACTATTCATTTCTTCCAGGAACTAGTTTAGCTCAATTATAAAAAAAATCCCAACGCAACCTCAAGTGATTATATCAGAATGGCACGAAGTTGCAGCACACTTGATGATTAATCTTATTGATATAATATTGAGTGGCCCTTATACTTACTTTCGAAGTATCGCTGCAAAATTTCCAATTATTAATTTGTAAAACTATTGATTAATATTTCTCTATCTAATTGTATTGTATAAAACGTCTAGCACTATATGGAACTAAGATGATACTATCTATACTTTTTATTCAAAACAAATTAGTTGGCTTAATTTCTACCAATTTAATAAAATATCATTGACTTCAATTAAAGTGTTGAGGCTTATTAAAAGAGACTCATGCATTCCGAGCACCTCTGACTAAGAGGTCTGGAATTATCTACACAGACACTATTAATCAGTTCAGTTCAGTGAAGTCAAGACCTGAGTTAGAAGCAGTTTGTAATATTCATTTCAGGAACTGTGAAAAGTAGAATAGCAACTTGTCAAACTGGAATATATAGCGATGGAATAATTTACTTTGTGAAGTTGTGAACTTCAAATTGGAATATATAGCGATGGAATTTACTTTGTGAAGTTGTGAACTTCAAATTGGAATATTAGCGATGGAATAATTTACTTTGGAAGTTGTGAACTTCAAACTGGAATATATAGCGATGGAATTTACTTTTTGAGAATTCCACCATAACATAACTTGATGTATAGAATCAAATTCTTCTTGATTGAACCAGCTCTACCTTTTATCTAAACCTTATTGATTGGATATGAATAGTCCAATTCTAGTAGAATAATCTCTTTTCTGCACCTGTCTCGCAAAGAAGAGCATAGATCTAAATGTTCGTGAGGATTTATGTAGTGACATAAAATGGTGATATTTGTAATTAATTGATCAGTAAAGTTTACTAGTTCAAGTCTACGTAGTGTCCAGGCATTAATGTACGTTGTGTATTTACTATTTAGTCCATCTCGAAAGAACCGGATTTGACCATATGCAAGTAGGTGGAGAGGAATGGGAACAAAAAGAAGGTTCCCAAGACACCCCAGTAAGCAACACCAAATGGAATGAATTTTCTGTCCTTGACCTTGAATGGCAAGTTGGAGTATGGGCCCGACTTGGGGGTACCGTAGACAGCGTTCTGGACACGGGCAGATGAGCGGAAGGTTCTTGCGAATCTAGCAGCGTTGAATGGAGTATTGATTCTAGGCAACATGGTAGGTTTACAGTAGGATGTGGGAAAGGATGGTGAGGTTTTCAAATGGGCTGTTTGGCAGGCAGGCTGGCGGTGCGCGCACGCCGCACAAACTAGCAACCCGCGAGTGATGATTGGCGGAAAAAATCTCCTGATCAGTGAGCAGCGAGGTGAATACAAAAGTGAGAACAAACTACAGTCTATTACACTGCAAACAACATGGCTATCGCACCCATTACTGGAACTTTGAGAAGAAGAATCATCACCGACATCACCATCGGTTTTGGCATTGGCTTTGCTATGGCCACCGCATACTGGTACCTCGAACACAAGCCATTGCTCCACAAGAGAGAAGCTTTCTATGCCAAACTAAAGGAACAAAAGGAAGCTGAAGAGCAGTAGTGAATTAGGCATTCTGTTAATAGAGTTAACATCATCAATAAAACATATTCAGATACATTCCATCATTACTTTTGTACTTTAGTACTGTAGTACTATTTCTCAGTCAATTATTTCTCACTGAATGTTTTTCACCACATTTTTAATTGAGAGTTGAGAATCATCAATCAAACCTGAACTTTTAATTGAACCATGAATGTTATCATGAATCTTTATCATGAATCTTATCATGTACTTTTAAGTACTTTTTACTTTTAAGTACTTTTTACATTTAAATACTTTTTACTTTTAAATACTTTTGTTTTTACTTTTACTTTACCTTACCTTACTGTTGTACTTGTATTCTTTATATGCTACTTACAGCTTGCAACAAACTATTGCTGTTCACCACACTAGAGGTCAACACTATCAAGTGCCTGTTGCAGTTGTTTTTCTCAAATTTTTGTTGCAAATATTGGAAGCACGAGATCTCCAGGCGCGTGAGCCCGCCAATCACAACCACCACCACGTACTGTGGACTGGTGGACGTAACCAGTCTCTTGTCTCTAGTATCAGAAGTATCGCCTAGGTTGATATCGACGGTTTCGCCATGAAACATATCGAGCGCCAAGTTGTCCCAATTGGGCCGCTTTTTAAGGTTATTGGTAGGCTTGTACTTGAGAAAGTCTCGGAAATAGAGCGCTTCTACCAATCGATAGAGAAGAGGCACCGTGTTAGAAGGCAATGTAAAAGAGGGGTTCTGGTAGCTTTCTACCAAAGATATACTCTCATTGCCACTGACGTGGTTTTCGCGCTCGTCTTGTGGGTGCAAATTCCAGTACTTGTCAATTAGAGTGTAGTTGCTGGAGTATGCGTGGGGCGCGCCCGAAACACCCACAGTATGGTGGGGGATGGAGGCTTGGGGCATGGATGTGAGGCCTAAGGTGGTTAGGAGGTCGCCCTGCGTCTCGGCAATCACCAGGACCACCTCGAGCTGGACCAATTTCTCAAGCACTAGCGCGGTTTCTAGCCCGTACAAGTCCATCGTATCTTGTAGAATCCAGTCGTAATCGCGTTCCTTGATCCCGTTATTGACTATAGACACTAGCACCACCAGCACAAACACTATTTTGTCGGGATAGTTTGCATTTATAAACTGTTTGAGGCTGGCAAGATGCGCCTTGTAGTCGGTATCGAACAAGTCGTTCTGGAAATTGAGGAAATGTTGGTACTCTGCGTTGATTTTGGCCAAGATTTGCTCACTGATATTAGTATGTTTCTTTATAAGCTCGTGTTTGTGGGTCAAATCGCCCAAACTCGACACCACTTTTTTCATGGCATTAATATCCTCTGACCTCGCCTCGTTGCTCTTGAACTGGTGCTGGATCTGCTTGGCTAGCATGCTCAATTTGAGGCCACTGGACGAGAAATTGAGGTGCTGGAGCGTATTAGTATAGAGCAAATCGTTTTTTAGATTTTTGGGTGGTGCTTTTGCCCCGCCCCAGGTATCGTCTAGACCCAGTATCTGGGAGAATTGTAGCCCAAAGAGATCGTCAATGAGCCCGTGATACGTTAGCTGGTTAAATGCGACCGACGAATAATCGAGGTTTCTTTCTAGCACCACCAAATCGGTATTGCTCTCAAACCTGTCATGGTAAAACTCTTGTTCCAACGAGTTTAAATGCGAATTGAGGTACTCGGGGATCTTGTAATCTTTAAGCTGGTTAATAAGCAAGCTGACATGGTCGCCTTTGCCATATATGTTCTTTAATTTGTACTTGAACGGAGCATCTGTAGGCGACGAAGACTCAAAAAGCACCTCAATTAACGACTGACAGAGCTCGTTGACTTGTTTCAACGGCTGGTCGAAGTAGTCCTGGATGCCCTGGACATTCTCATGGTTTGTAACTAGAATATTGCTATCATATATAGGGAAAGTTTTCCAGCCAACCACCTTTATTTTCGAAGAAATGGCTCTGGTGGCGGCACAAGTGCTATTTACGAGGGTATCAAAGTCGATTTTGCCTCCTAGTTTATGGTTGAGTTGATAGATGTACGATTTAGTAAGGTTTTTCACAATTAGGGTTGCTTTCAAGTTGGCGTGGTCGACCACCTGGTGGATATGGGCCAAATTTTCATTGGACTCTGCTGCCAATATTATTAAGCCACCAAACTCTTGAAAGATCAGTTTTGGTTGCTCCTTTATATCCTGAAGCCATATGAGGTTCTGGAACTTGCCTGCCTCTTTCAATTGCAGAAATGACGTGAGGTGGTTGATGAGCGGAGATAATTCTCGGTCTAGCACGAGCAAATTGGGGGAGGTGTACACTTTGGAGAGCACCAGAAGGAGGTTTTCTAGGCTGTAGGAGTTGAATGGGTTCTCATCGGTCATCATAGTCATCTTACACTGGAAAATACCAACCTCTTTCACAAAGTAACACTATCACTGACTTATCTCGCTAAAAGTCAACTCATTCGTCTGTGCACTTCTGAGTCGCGAAATGTAATTTATGACAAGAAAAAATATATCAAGAGGGATACAACAGGGACCAGTGAGATAACTAAACAAAGATATACACAAATGTTCAAACCAACAAATAGTTCAAACCAACAATCTGCAACATGTATACTTGTACACTTGGTTACTTGGTTACTTGGTACTTGTATATTTGGTTACTTGTGCCGATCACGTGCGACGCATTCCATTTGCACCCACCTACAATTAGTCGTTTTCATATATATTAAGTAGTTATAACTTTGCTCCTTGTTCGAGACCATTAAAGTATACTAACCCCTCCTGAATAACAGTAGCCACATGCACTCCCTTGTGGTTGTATATTTCGCACTCGCAAACTACCCGGTTGCTCACGCACCGGAGGGCCCTGAACGAAAACCCCACCCACTGAGTAACGTCAAAGTCATTATCGTGAAAGTAAACGATATGGTCTAGTGACACCGAGAAGTAGTGGACCAATTGGTTATGGTCCAAGCCAGGAACACGAAGGTTGCGTGCTAGAAGGGTCAAGAAACTCGAATCTGAGATCACGGCCAAGCCTGCATACTGGTAGATGCCATTGACGTTTTGCAACTGCACCCCGTCTTCGTTCCCATACCTGCAGAAAAACGATATTCTACGATCGGCAACGTCCTGTTGTTCCTCGTGCTTTGTCAAGTCGAGATCATGTAGTTCGGGGGTAAACTTGTGGTACACAAACACCTCTTCCATGCGGCGGTCCAACGCGAGCTCGTCCATGTTGTGCTTTTTGAGCCATTCGTGCGCCGGGGTCTCAAACTGGAACGGTTTGAACACCTCCGGGGCGTCGTGGTCAAAATCGGGTTTTTTCAGCGCCTCAACATACTGCTCGTACTTTTGCACCGCATCAGCGTGCGAGTTCTTTTTTGTAAGCGAGAAGTTGCCATAATACTTGAGGATCCCCTCCTGGTACCCTCTGACATGACGGTTACAAAAGTTTTTTCCCTGCGAAATCTCATCCACCTGCCACTCCATAACTTGCTTGTCGGTGGCTGGGCCCACAAAGTATGTATGGAGTGAATGGGGAACGAAGCCAGCCGGCACCGTTTTGGCTACGGCCACCAACGCCTGGGCAGCGAGGTTCCCTCCAAAAACTCCTCTCGACGCCTTGTGAGGCTTGAGGAGTGGCGTGCGACCTCTGTACCTGCCAGGTCCGCATTGGTCCACCCCGAAAAGTTGCTCAACATCAATCATTTCTGGACGAACCATTTTGGTGCTTGTCAAAATGTACTAACCATGGTATATATATGGGCACTCCCCTCTTTGCAAGCTCCTCGGTAGGCCATAATACCCGAGACTCGCGGCCGATGCGCGCACTCCTCACCCATCCAACCCCACAAATCATGTGCTTGGACTAAAAATTAGCATTTTAGATTAAACTAATTACTATTTTACCGTTAAGATTCATGTAGGTTATATCTTTTCGTTGAACTAAATCACCTTTGACAATACGCCTCTATAAAATATACAAGGCCCTCCAGAATAATGGTGGCCACCAACCGCTCTTGTAACGATTATACCGACACTTTGACAAGTTGGTGCTATACCTTTGATAGTTGATGTCAAAATATAATTGCCGATGGATCAAAGTCGATGCCGATGGATCAGTCGTTGTCATGTCAGTACACATTGTGCGAGGGTGGTGCGCATAAACCCAAACCCCGATAACGGTTGGTCAAGAAATAGCGACAAATTTGATGCGCGACTATCACGACTCCCAATAAAAAGGAGGAAGCAAATCCAACTTATCATCATTGTAGAAGATTTCTTTGTATCTTTTACACTAGGGCCTAATGAAAATCATAATGTAAAGAATATATAGACTATTGTTTGTGACTATTCGAGCTACTTCATCAGTGGCGGATCTCCGCAGTAGCTCAAACTCCGCAGTCCGCAGTTTGGCTTTTTTCGCAGCCAAAAAGGCACTATTTCATCAAGTTGAATCATTGAATATATCTTTAATGAGACTGTACGAGCAACACCAGCGGCTCTACAGCTTATATCTATATAAATAAATAAACCAAAGTTATAACTTGGACAATTGTGAAGTTGTGTTCACTTTATTGATGACCTCGTCAGTAAAGTAGATTAATGCTTCTTGGGTAATTGTAGCAATCAAACGGCCATCCAAGGCGTACACTTTACACTGGCACAATACTCTATTGTTGTTGTAGGTGGAGAAACGGTAGTCCAAATACATCCATTCGTTCGTATCGAACTCGCCATCGTGGAAGTATATGCTGTGATCAAGCGATACTCTGAAAAACTGGTTAAGTGGACTTCTACTGGCCTTTAACTTTATGCCGAGAGTACCAATCACCGTTCCAAGGTACGCCGAGTCCGACGCATATGCGAGCTGGAGGAATCTAGTAACTTCGGGGTTTTTGGCTGCGCGCCAGTCATCATTCACCCGAAAAAAGAGTCCCAAGTCCTTGCTCCCCGCGGTGTGCAGATCAAAAGGCTCGTCGTCCCCATGATACAATTCCGGGAATCCGATGTGCTGCAACAACCCGTGCGTGTGTTCTAAGTAGGGAAGGGTGTCGAGTTTTTCGCGGTACTTGTCGAAAAATTCATTGGGTCTCGACTGGAATCTGATGGGTAACGATTTGGGAATGCCGCCTGCCTTGATAGCGGCATCGGCTTCCTTCTGCGCAGACTCGAGTCTTTTGTTGTAGTAGTTATTTTTGGTGAAAGATACTTGTAAGACATACACCAATCTTCCACCTTCTCCTTGATACCCTTGAACCAATCTATTGGCGTAGTTTTTGGTGTCGCTTACAAGTTGCACTTCCCATCTCATCACCGTCTCGTTCGAACCAGCCTTGACGAAATATGAGTGGATGGAGTGCGGAGTGAAGTCTGGGCTTTCCACGGTTGCCCAAGCGGCATTGATGGCCTGACTAATTAATTCGCCACCATATGTACCTCTCGCACCTTTCCGGAAAGGCTGAAGCGGAACATTTCCGTCCAAAGTGACGGTGGTATGAGTGCTGCCGACCCGGTGCAATTCGAACCTATCTTCAATTCGGGAACCTGCGTTCACTGTAGCACCTACTGTCGACATATCGTGCTAATAAAAAAATTGGTACGAGTATAGAATAAATAACAATGATCCAGGTGAATATTCCAAGAACGTTTTTATAGTCTAAGCAACGGTATTTGTAGAACCGGGTTTACGGCAAGATCTTTTTGCTCGCAATCGTGGCAGACCGAGGAAGCAGATAACAAGCCCGAACCGTCGCACCGCGGTGTGTGGCGGACGCTGGGTGGCGCACTACCGGACACCACTGCGCACTACTGCGTACTACCGCGCACCACACCGCTGAATTGTCTGGGCGCATGTGAAAATACAACAACAAGATCCCTGCCAAGAAGGCTACGAGGTAGTTAGTAAGCGCTCTCTATTTCTATCTATAACCTGGCCTTATGCTCGGCCTTGCCGTGGAAAAACACTAGTCCCTCTTGTACCATGCTAGCGAACAACTTGCCGTTTGTGTCGTAGTATGAGCCCTGGAACATCACTCTGTTGTTGCAAAACCGAGGTGCTTTGAAGGATGCAAACACCCAATCGTGGGGGTCGAAATTGTCATCATGGAAGAAGATCGAATGGTCTAGCGACACAGAAAAGAAGTAGGGCCCTTTGCCACCGCTAACCATGACAGAAGATGGTCCTTCTTCTGTATGGTTCATGGGCAAATGCAACACGCGTGCAAGTGATGTCAAGAACAACGAGTCGGATATCATCCCGAACCCTGCATACTTGAATTTCGAATCTGTCAAACCCCTTGAGTCGTCGCCGATCCTAATCCAGAACGACAATTCTCGCTCGCCCGCAGACTTGGTGTGCTCGTCGCGGTTCAAGGTGGGGTCGAGATAGTCTGGCGGGAACTTGTGCTGCAACATTCCCCCGTGATCATATGTAGTGAATGTAGGAAGATCATTGCGATCGTACTTGTAGAATGTAGACGTCACTGGGATCTGGAATTCAAATGGGTACGCCTGCGATCCCTGACTGAATTTGTTACGCGCCACCGACATGGAGTTCATTTTGGTCAAGCTTATCATGACAATGTATTTGAGTTCGTCCTTTTGCATCACCCGTATTAATCTGTTGGCAAAGGTCTTGCCATTGCTGACAACCTCAACCATATACTGACATGGCATCGTATCATCACCCGCCTTGACAAAGTATGAGTGCAATGAGTGAGGCACAAATCCTGGAACATGCTCCATGGCCACCACCACGCTCTGTGCACATAAATTGCCGCCAAAAACTCCGCGGCTGTCGCGCGAGGGTTTGTTCAAGGGGCCCACGCCTTCATAGGCGTTGGGGCCGGTGGGCCTGACTGAGAAGGTGCTGGCGAGTTTACTGTGCTGGCGCTTCTGAAAGAAAAGGGAGGACATTTGTAGTGTTGTTCGGACAAACAGACGCGATACCGAAAAGTATATATATTGACGAAGCTAAAAGCATATGTAAGAGGGATTAAATTCATTTCATTTCATGTTCATCTATATACTCGGTCAATCTATTGCTCGGGGGTAAATGCTTGATATGGCTGCAATTTTTTTTTGGATGCTACAACCGCCCGAGAAAGCCGCGCTTCAAAAAGAGGGGAGGATACGAAGGCGGACCGAGGCTCCCAGCCACCAAAAATAAATGTTTATTAAAGTTTGACGCTCTCGCCCAACTTTGCCTTGTCGGGCACGCCATTGAACATATAGGTGAGTCCTTCCTGCACAATAGTAGCCACCACCTTGTTATTTTTGTTGAGCATATGTCCTCTCAACAATGTTCGGTTGTTGGAAAGACGCTTGACCTGGTATGTGAAACAAAGCCACTCCTGCACTATATCAAAGGCCAGCTCCAAATTCTCCACATGAAAGTAGACGTGGTGGTCTAGTGACATGGCATTGTAGTGGAAGATGTGTAGTATGTTTAGGGACATTTTCATCAAGTGACGTGCGTCACGATCGCTGTCAAAATCCACAAATGGGTTATCGATAGTAGGGTTCCACGGAAGGTGAAGGATTCGCGCGAGCGTGGTCAAGAGCACGCTGTCAGATGCGTCGATGAGCCCCACAAGATTGTAAATAGGGTTGCGGAACAGTTGTTGGTACTTTGAAGGCACATATGTGTCGTCGCCTTCAAAACTGCGGGGACCGTTATCTGCAAGGTCTTGGCCGTCCAGGGGCCCCTTTGGCTGCAACATTTTCTGCGCGATTTCGGACTCTCGATTCTGCCACTCGGGCTTCAAAACATTATTTATGCCACACCACACGGTTATCCAGCGTTGCGACGGATGCAACACGTCTTCCTCCGGAGCTTTTTCGTAGTTGATAAACTCTTCACTATATGCGTTTCTGACCCATCCTGTGTGATGCGTTTGGTATAGTTTGGACTTGTCGGGGTGCTTGCGTTCCCACTTGGGAACGGGGATATGCGTGCCATATTCTAGGGCCAGGGCACCGAGGGCACCGAGGGCTTCTGCAGCTTTGGACTTGTCACCAAGGTGTTTGCGGCTTACAAACGAGCATGATGCGGTCGCACGCACCTTCCCCTGCTGCGTCGCCACAATGTGACGAGTCTCCAATCCGTCCTGCCCAGGGATTTTGTCCACGGTATATTCCATGGGGCCTTTATTACTGCCGGCCCTGATAAAATATACGTGGAACGAGTGGGGGAGGTACGGATACTCGTCGTTTACTTTGGTGGATTCAATACCCACCACGAACAATTGCGCCATCATGTGGCCGCCATAGACCCCGCGAGCACTTTTGACGGGAAATTGAAGAGGATGCGCCCCAACATAATGGTGCTCATCAATCTGGATCACCCGGAACGCCTCTTCAAAATCGTCTATTTTCAGCATTCTGTGCTGGGTTAATTAGAGAGACCGGCTATGTTATATAGTTGGAGTCGCACTCGACCCCGCGTGCGCGCTCTGTGGGGAACGCATCGGCGTAAGTCGCACATGACAAGCCTAGAGGCATATTTGACTACTCACACCTTAGAACCAACATTCACGATGTATATTTTGTGTGTAGTATCTATTTATCGAGATGGATCCCCGAGTTCCTGACAAATCGCGCAAGCTCCTGCGGCGTCACCTCGTATTCTGGTACCGCTTTCGGGGGCTTGCGCGCTAAATCCATAGCCGCCTGGGCACTGGCCTGATTCTGGCTGCCGCGCGAGGGGCCGAAATTGACTTTTGCAGCATCACTAAAATTGTACTGCGAGTACGGATTCATCCCCACGTACTTAGGGATGGCGGTAGAATGTGTGCGGGCAGGCGATTCTGCATCGTGCCTTCTCTGTTTGAGGGTCAACTCTGCCTGTTGCTCTTGATCGAAATCAGGGTCTATTTTGGCGGGCTCTCGGTTGACTTCGAGCCCAATGAGCCGCCGCTGGGTGTCGCTGAGCGGCAAATCATAGCACTGATTTTGGCCCTTTGAGAGTTGCAACAATGCAATGACGATGTTTACAAGTAAGAGACCGGTGACTAGACGACCGGTGGTCATCAAACCTAGTCTGATATTGCCAATGGTCTTGTTTTCTAGTACCGCAGGGTTGTGGTGGAGCTGATACTGCATTTGCAACTGCGCGTGTTTGCGCGACTCATACAACTCAATGGCTTGTCTTACTAACGCCTTGAAAAACTGCACCACTACAAGCAACAACACATTGATCACTGCTTTCTTGGTCTGTTCCTCTTTGTTTACTTGCCTCAGAAGCGCTTCGATCATGATGGGATTGGTCCACTCGCCGCTGGGACTCGAATCGTCCGCATCGTCCAACTCTTCCTCGTCTATATCGGGGCGCTTTTTTTCTTTGAGATCTCGAAATACCTCACCCACACTGGCCTCTTGCCGCACTGGTTTGTTGACAAATAATGGCACCCGGTTGGTCTCACTGGCAATTTTGTTCGCACCCAATTTTACATTTGGTGGTAAAAAATTTTGAATGCCAAACTGAGTATCTTTAATATTAGATGATGGTGGTCTGTAGTATATGGGGTGAGATTTTGTTGAATCTTGTTTGTTTAGCGGATCTTCGACCATATTGAGCTTGGAGGCGGCGAGCGACGATTTGACTTGATGTAACCTAAACTGAGTCAAATCCGCTTGTGTTATTGCTGGCTCCTCCACTATGTCTTGAGGGGGACTTTCAAACATGCTTTTGTTGGCGTTTTCTGGCTGGTGGAACTGGAAATCAATGGCATTGGGGAGCTTCTGGAGAGCGTGTGTTTGGCCGAGCGCATACGAGAACGACTGGTTCATCGCATCTTCAAACACCGTTTCGTCCTGCGTCTGGTTCATTCGTGACATGCTTTGTTTAGTCACTTGGTGGCATCGAAGTTGAGGATAGGGCCGGTCACGTGACACCGCCGCTTCGGACTACCACCGGGCTTGACGTGACCATGTACCTAGTGATGTAGATGCTGCAGCCCCCCTTTCGAACTAGTCGAGTGTCTTGAACTACAACCACTACAACGACTAGTGTTTGTTTGGTGTACCCTGTGTCTATTAACCCTACCTCCAAAGGTTACCCGCACGACAGAAAAAAAAGTATAAAGCGCCAGCTAGGCGCTCACAAATTTTACACGACATCGATACACAAACAGTATGTAATACGATATTGAAATGATGAACAAAATGTTACACAGACCTGTACTGAGTTTTGCCTCGAGCAAAACGATTGAACGACAGCGACATGCCTCTTCTGACTCAATCAATTACTTTTGAATAGTACTAACAAACAGTGGTGATTTACTAAAAGCTTTATTGGTGTATATTTTGTAGATGTAGAGGACGACGAGGAATTATTCGCCAACAGATGTCAACGAATAAGTTCCAAGTATTCGCGCGCGCCACCAGATCTTTTGACGAAAAGTTCGAGGTGCGAGTGACCCTCTCAAGAGTGCGACCAATTCAACCAATGCAAAGTTCCCCCACCAATACTTTACATATTTTTGCTGCCAAATGATTTAACGGCTTTGCCCAACATCCAAGCACCCGCACTGATATGGAAACGTTAAGCTTCTAGTACTAGTCTTACTCTACTTTTGCTTTGCATAGTATACAGCAGTATGTAACATTAGTGTATTTATATATATAAACAACCAGGGGAGGATTTAAGATGCTTATTTCTTAGCAGTCAATCTTCTTAAGTAGAAAGCTAATTCTTCACCTTCTAAGATGTAACCATCACATCTACCAGATTGACCTGGTCTCGAAGAGATGGCGGCGTATAATCTACCGGCACCGAATTGAGAGTCAACGGCTTGTTCGATGGCAGCTTCACCGGCTCTGGCAGCCAACTTTCTTTCGGCCTTCTTGGATCTAACAACTTCTTCTTCTGGAGCAGCGTTCTTCTTCTTACCTAAAGAAGCACCGTAGTGGTTTTCGTACCATTGTCTGAATGGAGTGGCATCGATTTGGACAATAGCGGACTTGGTCAAAGTGTTGGTTCTGACTAATTCGTTATTGGATGGATGGTAGACAACACCAGCGATTCTGGTCTTTCTAGCAATACCTTCGGAACCCCAAGAGAAGTTACCGGTTTCGATTCTTAAGGCTCTGAATTTTTGGTTACCACCTCTGGTTCTGACAGAGTGAATTCTCTTAGCACCAATCTTGGTGTTGGCAGATTGTCTACCTAATTCAAACTTTCTCTTTTTTCTGAATTGGGCTCTTTTGGCACCAGTAGCGGAACGCTTGTGACGAGAGTCTCTAGAAATACCCATGTTGCTAATATGTTAGTATGAAAATGTTGACAAAAACTGATGGAAAACTCATGGAAAATGAAAAATCTTTAAAAAATCTTAAAACCTAACAACTGAAAAACTATAGGCTCCGATGATAGTATGTACCTGGAGGTATTGTGGTTGTGTCTGGTTGTGTTCTGGTAATGTCCCTAGTCTTATCTATGAGTCTAATCCATCATTAATGACTCTACATACACTTTAGAATATCACTGATTGTAGGAAAAGAAAACTATTCAAATTCGTTAGTAAAATTTTTTTAAAACAGACAAGGTGAAATTTTTTCGCGGTGGCCCTGCGAATTGGTGAGGAGGCTACGATCGCATGGGCGAAAAAAAGCTAAAGTGCAGAATCCGAGACAATATGCAAACTGGAGTGCAGGTTGGCGCCACCTGCAGGTTGCCTCCGCGTGACAGGGTATGACATGAGGGCTGGAGCCCTCATCGCGTGACCGAGCATCGCCATCGCGTACTTTAGCCAAATGACCGTCTGTGGATCTGGTTAGCTGGTTAATCATGGAGACCATTTACGATGAGATAGAGATCGAAGACTTTACGTTTGATCCTATAACTCAGTTGTTCCAGTACCCTTGCCCATGTGGCGACAAGTTTGCTATTGCCCTTGACGATTTGAAGGATGGTGAAGATATAGCGGTGTGCCCTTCATGCTCATTAATGGTGCGAGTGATCTTCGAAGCTGAAGATTTAGAGGAATACGAAAACGAGTTGAATTAGAGTTTGGGAATGTTTGGTTTCGGGTTAGGTAAATAAAATATAATGAATGAATATATAACGAGTAACTTATGTTGTAGTTTGGTAGTATTGGTTAAAAATGTACTTTGATGCGATGAGCAAAAAAAAAACATGACGACAACTGCAGGATTCGAACCTGCGCGGGCAAAGCCCAAAAGATTTCTAATCTTTCTCCTTAACCACTCGGACAAGTTGCCTTAACTATAAATTTCGGAGAACTCCGGACCGTACTAGAGTGGTTTTGTGGACTGTCTCGGAGTTAATTTGTGGTCGCCTGCTTGATTACCCGCGCATAGAATCGGTACTTGTTGGGTGAAAAATATTAAACTTCCTTGAAGATAAACCTGATTGTTCAATCACCTCAGAAATCGTGTTGGATTGCTCTATTCGGCTGATTTCCTAATCTTGAATCCTTGCCTGGTGTTAGTGGAGTGTGATTTTTTAACTTCAGGAGCTCGTTTGACAAGCGGACTTAAGGCATGCATATGAACTCTTATCTTTAGATTAGTTCTTTTTGCATGACGGTGCATTGTTTGCAATAATCGGCGTCAGCATTTGGCGCACAAGTTGCTAAAGCCCGTCACGTGCGGCGCGTCCACATTTTGAAAAACGGGGCCGTTTGGTTCTGGGTGCAGATTTTTAAGCTATCTTGGGGCCATGAACTGCACGGCTACTCAGCAGAGATTAGAGTTTACGATTATCCGATGTCCCACAAGCAATAAAAAAACAGTTTTGGAAACCATTTTGGAGCAGGGCCCGGAAGAATGGCCGCGGGGGATGTATGACGGATTGACGGAGATGACCGAGTCATACGTCTTTCCGCGGAGATCAGATATTTTTTGCGGATACTGTGAGCGCTCTACATAATAAAAAGTCTAATTCGCATGCACGGTATCACCTATTTTTTAATTTCGTCTATTGAGTAATTTTTTTTTCTATGTTCTATGTCCTTAGAAGGATGTGGTGGATTCAGAGCGCAGAGCCAATGGCATTGTTTGCTATAACACGGTAAAGTTTGGAGAAATCCGATAACAACCGCATGCGTTTTCCGACCACCACCTTCCCATACAATCACTCACGAAAACTTTATTTTTTCTGCACTGCATTAAACTTGGCTTTGGTAGAGCCTTCTTGCGCAGCGTGGCGTTGAATCTTGCGCTTCAATGCTCGGCTCAACTTGTGGTGCATCGACTGACTGGTTGCATTTAGTTTTCCAGTCTGTGAAAGGGTAACGTAGGCACATGCAGGAAACGTGTAGAGGACGAGTAGATGAATTGCTGAATCCAGACGAACCGGTAGCTTGTATTATCACCAAGATGGTCAATTCATCAGGTGCCACCTCATACTGTATAGCAAACTAACATTCTCCCCGCACATGCACACTTCCGTCGTTGCCTACCAAAGAAAAAAAAAATTCCTGATGTTACAATAAACTGAAAACGGACTTAATTCTGAATCTCGGATTGATTGTTGTAGAAATATTCTATATGCGTTGTTGATTGGGACGATACAAATTTATGTTCCTACCCACCTATTACATCTGAAACCCACACCCGTTTTCACATTCAATGAACCACTCAATAAACTATGTAGTTGGCTTTTTTTTTTTTATTATTTTTGGTTGGGAAAAAAAATTAAAAGCCAAATATATCCAGTCAGTTCTCAAAGTTCGAACCGATTGTTGTTCATTTAAATTATTTTAGACGTTGGAGCTGATTTGCTAGTGTATATTTTTTTGTTTGGCTTGGAAATCATACCCCTGGTTAGTCCGTGCAGGTTTTTTACTCGTTCTCAGTACCCGACGCCTCTCCAGCATATTAGGGAAATAAGAATATTCGTTGGTTTTTCCGCCAATTGTGATCATTTCTCAAACAAAATTTTGGCTAAAAGTTTACCAGCGGTGTTCAACAAATTAGCTTGAGCCAGGTCCCCGTTTTAACGTGAATATAGTGACTGGTTCATCGTCTTATTCCAATTAATGAAATGTACAACAATATAAATTATCCCAATAACAATTACGGCCACCATGGTCACTATCCCGGGTCGCCGGCTTCGTCAGTGCCGCCGCCTCAGTCATCTCAACCTCATCAACCACAACAGCCACCCCAGCTACCTCCACAACCTCAGCAAATGCAGTACATTCCGGGAGGCTACTACTACCAAACTCCCCAAGGACAAGCATACGTATACCCCCCACCACCACCACCACCACCACCACCAGGCAATCAAACTACAGGATTACAACAGCCTCAGATCCAGCAAACCCCACCAGGTTCGGCCCAATCCACACACCAAAGTCAGCCAAATGTAGGCAGTAGCTCGAAATCTGGCACTACTTCGGCCGGAAGCAAAAGAGGCCCATGGTCGCCTCTTGAAGACAAGAAACTTCTTGATTTAATCTCGATTTTCGGGCCTACCAACTGGGTTCGTATTTCCAACTCATTAACTACAAGAACGCCCAAGCAATGCCGCGAACGGTTCCATCAGAACCTCAAACCATCACTCAACCGTGCTCCAATCACAGTGGAAGAGGGCGAAATGATTGAAAGATTGGTAGCAAAGTACGGGAAGAAATGGGCAGAAATTTCCAAGCACATGAATGGCCGTTCGGATAACGCCATCAAGAACTGGTGGAATGGAGGGGCCAACAGAAGAAGACGAGCCAGTGCCACAAATGGAAGAGCACTGTCTAGCAGCACGAACACCACCAACCCTAATACAGCAGAAGAATCACACGAAGAGGCAAGTGAAACCAGTAATGACGAAAAGCTGAGAAACGCTTCGATTAGTACCAAGAGCGAGGGGGAGCCTTTGGTCCGTAACGCATCCACCACCAGTGTCAATAGCATGACTAAGCCCAATTTGGGGCCTTCTCCAAACGTACCGTCGCAGTACCCTCAAGTGCCGCACCTCCCCCAAATCTCGTTCAACACGTCAATGTTTGGTAAATCGGAGAATTTCCGCCCGCTGAGCCCCCAAACACTCCCTGCATTGGCTCCGGCAAATGCATCTCCATATAAAGCATCGTCGGCATTTGCATCGCGACTGGCCAGTTTTGATATCAACGCCAAAACCTCGGGAACTACACTTCCACCTATATCATCTACAAACAAACGAAGACTATTGGACGATCCCATCAGCCGACGCCACTCCACTGCCAATTCCACAGTGTATCCGCACCACCAGCCCAGCTCGCTCACGTCGTCGCACCCCAATCTTTCGGCCGTCTTGTTGTCTGGTTCTGGATCAGGACCTGGCTCGGTGGCTAGCTCGCAGGGCCAGCCCGGCAACCTTACTCCGCCGTACTACGGATCGCCGCTTCTACTCAGCACCCAGGCGTCGCGAAACAACTCCATCTCGTTCGATTTCACCGGTTTGAACTCAACCTCCAGCTCGTCGCGCCGTTCGTCCAACATTGCTCCCGACCTCTTTCCTAATCCGCTCAAAGATGCGTCTGGTGCACATGGATCGCATAAACGCAACATCTCTCATAACTCATCGTTCAATTCTCCATGTTTAACGCCGGCCAGTCGGTTTTCGGTATCATCCAACACTTCTAGTCTCAACCCGGCGGTATCGGGTGCGAAAGAAGAGGAGCTTGTGCATAAAAAAGCTCAAGAACAAAACTTGCAGAATCCACAGGATGCTGACGAAAAACCCGAAAAAACCTCCAAAACAAAGATATCAGTTTCCAGCTTGATAAGTTAAGTATATATTGAAGTTTTGCAGTCATGACCAAAACCATCCAATGTCTAAGGACTTGTCTCAATTATAAAGGACTTGTCTATCAATTCTAAAGGACTTGTCCAATGTCTAAGGAATCGTCTATCAATGTAGAAAGTCAATGTCTTTAGACATTTGAAAAAATGGTAACTAATTGATGCTGATCGTCCATTGACTGGATGACAGCGTGAATCTAAACTAATCAACTATACTAAGCTTACTCTTGGAATCTGCAAAAAGAAGCGTTGATGCTTTTCCTGTTTTTATTTGGCTGCCAATTTTATTTATACTTGGCGCACGGCGCCGCACTGGGCGAGGCACGGCTGCGGAACTTCCGCAGATTAATAACTAATAGCACGGTAAGTACAAAATTGCTGACTACCATAATGTAGACTAAACAATACACTGTAGAACAAAAAAATACACTGTAGGACAAAAAAACCAATAGAACAACAATTACAGTTGTAGAATATATACGTATACTTGTGGTCAGGGCAGATCGCGTGACCGTGTGGTTTGACCGTGCGATTTGACCGTGTATTTGACCGTGTATTTGACCGTGTGGTTTGACCGTGTGATTTGACCTATAGCATTGGTAGTAGATCAAGAATATTCATGTAGATCCATCTGCGTAGTAGGATACACAAGTCTCTTTGTCTGGTACTGGCATCGTCACAGGTCAGGCAGTAGTGGCAGTCTCGGTATGCGGGTCACGTGACCGGGCGCTCTCCTATCTATATCAATCCAACACCACCAGAACCTTCAACACCACCAAACATGTTATCACAGTCGGATTCAAAAGCACTACTCCAAGGATGCATCAACAACATCAATCATCAGTCGAATCTCATGAAACAATGTCTCAATGACAACAACCTCCTCCAGGCCCTCAAGCACTGTCTGAACCTATTGAATGAATTGAGAACAAACAAGTTGTCGCCCAAACAGTACTATGAGATGTATATGTTGATCTTTGATTCATTGGAAACATTATCCAACCATTTGTTGGCCACCACCCAGAAAAAACAAAAAAAGTGCGACTCGCCTTTTTTGGCTGACCTCTACGAGCTCGTACAGTACTCGGGCAACATTATTCCCCGCTTGTACATGATGATAGTGATTGGAACAACCTACATGAGCATCAAGGGCTCGCCCACAAAAGAGATCATGAAAGATATGATTGAAATGTGTAGAGGGGTGCAGCACCCCATCAGGGGCCTCTTTTTACGGTACTACCTTAGTCAACGAATCAAAGATCTCTTGCCTCTAAGTAACGCTGGTGACTTTAACGAAACTGTAGATTTCTTGGTGGGCAACTTTATTGAGATGACCAAATTGTGGGTGCGCCTTCAGCACCAGGGCCATTCGTCCGAACGCGAATTGAGGTACAGGGAACGTATAGAATTGAAGATCTTGGTGGGGTCCAATCTTGTAAGACTTTCGCAGATCATAGACGATTATAATGGCGATTCAGACTATTCGAGCATCAAGTACTATGCTGAAAAAATCTTGCCCACTATAACCGAACAGATTATTCAGTGCCGTGACCATTTGGCGCAAAGCTACTTGATCGACGTGTTAATTCAGATCTTTCCGGACGATTTCCACTTTTATACACTTGACTTCTTACTAAACAACGTATTTATCAACTTGGTTCCGTCGTTGAAGAAGAGCGATTTGGTATCCACCTTGATTGAAAGGTTTATAAATTACCATAGATTCGAAGAAGAGTCTGTTGAGAAACTTAGTCTTGAGGGAAAAGACGAGAACGATCCCAAAAAACACCTTTTCTCTACGTTTTGGGACTTTTATCTCAAATTGATTGAAAGAGACCCCGAACTTTCTTCCCACGAACACTCTACTCTCTTACAGTCGTTCATATCGTTGTCTTTGACGTATTATCCTGATGAATACTCAAATTTAAGTACCATATTTAAGTTTGCTACTGAAAACTTGACTGGTGAAGATTCTTCTCCTGAACACCAGGACTTATGGTTGAATCTCTTGATTACTCCTATCAACCAGTTCAAGTCGATTAAATCGATTTACAAATTGGAATCGTTCTATGACTTTTATCAGAAGCTCTCCAATGTTCAGTACCGTAAGCAAATATCCTTGGAAATTGCCAATAGAATAATCTCCAGTTATACCTCGGGCGAAAATGTCGAGTATTTCTCCAGTACTGAAGATATAGATGGTCTTTTCAAGTACTTGCTTGTACTAATCAAGGATCCAGTCAATTCAGGGTTGAATACCGCCAAGGATCTCGGCATAACTGCCACGATAAAGATCAATAATGGCGACACTTTTGTCACCCAGGAGTTTTTGGATAACCAGGAGAAAATCTGTAAAATCATCAACTTAATCGATACCCCAAACCAAGTGGATCCGTTCAAGAAAATCGCCAATTTGATGCATATTCGGAAGAAATATTTAAACAAACACCCGCAAAATATCATCTATACGTATCCTACATTGATATCCAAGATCCTAAACTCTTTGAGGTTCATAGGCTACTATGTTTCAGAGATAAAACTGAAGGGCAAGGACACCACTCAATTGGAATTGTTGATCACTACTAATTTCAAGAATCTTTCGGTGGTTATTGATGAATTGTACCAGCACCACCAAGAATTCCATTCGGACTTGATCCTTAAAATGTACCTCAATGCTGCGTCCACTGCAGACCAATTGAACCAACAAGCATTGAGCTACGAATTATTCAATCAGTGTTTTGTAGTATACGAAGAAAACCTTATTTTGAACACCCATGCCAACAAATCATACAAAAACCCGCACGATTCACTTGAGGGTGGATCTTTACCTTACCAGTCTATCTTGCTGATTGCCGACAGATTGTACAACTTGAGGAACTTCAACAAGGAAAATTACGAAAACCTAATCACCAAGTTGACATTGTATGGTTCCAAATTGTTAAAGAAACAAGACCAGTGTAGAGCCGTTTACTTTTGCGCTCATTTGTGGTGGTGGTCGGCGTATTTGAGTGACGACGAGAACTCGGAGGAAACTGCGGAAAAAGATTTCAAGAGAGTTTTGGAGTGTTTACAGAAAGCCTTAAGAGTAGCTGATTCGTGTATGGATCCGTACTTGTCGTTAAAGTTGTTCATTGAGATTTTGAATAGGTGTTTGATCTTCAATGTGGCCGATAATAACGACGGAAACTGTGTTATTGATTCCAAGTATATTGACGGGTTGATTGAACTTATCAAGACCAATATTGACAATTTAAACGATGATGATGAGGATGACAAGAAAGATGACGAGGAGAACCAGGAGAGTAAGTTGTTTAAGCTCAGTAAGGAGTACTTTCAGAGAACATTAAAGTATATCGAGGAGGCAGGTCAAGAGGAAGAAGAGTATGAAGACCGTAGTCAGTACTGAGGAGGTGTTTAGTTGTTATATGGTAAATAGGTTAAAAAACGTCATATGAGAATCAGTAGAAGCGAGAAGTAAAGTGAGAATAAGCAAGAAATATTAAGCAAAGCAAATAAAGTAAAGAAATAAAGTGGTGATTGAAAATAAGGGCAAAGCAAATGAAGATAAAGTATCAAGAGAAATGATAAAGGAAAGAAATAAAGACGAAAAGAAAGAGGAAAACAGTGGAAATTTAGAGAACGAGAACATTGTTAAAGTGAATGACAAAGGGTAAAGTTAAAGCAGTATGAGAAGAAATGAACAAGTAAAGATGAAGAGAGGAACAAAAGGATTTGAAAAGCAATTGAAGAATAAACACAATAAAAAGAACCAAAGTAATAAAGGAAAAGAGTGAGGACATTTTTACCAAAGCAATGTAGAATAAATGAAATGAAACAAGTGGGAAATTAAGTAAAAATTGTAGGAAATTTCAAAGTGCAATAAGAGTAAAGCAGAGTAATACTCAGTAGAAAACTACCCACTTCTAATTGTTACTCTATTTGTTTCTTGATTAAATAATTCTATGCACATGAAGTTTTATCGGGTAGATATTAAACGTTGTAACCAGATAAATCGTGGATCAACATCCCAGCAATACAAGCCGAAATCGTAGTAGAAATACCCCCACTGATCAAAGCAGACATGATGGTAGCGGAAATGTCCTTTGTTCTTCCACCCTGAGTCAAAGTGTTGAGAACACCCAAGGTGATACCCAAAGAGCCCAAGTTGGAAAATCCACACAAGGCGTAGGTGGTGATCAAAGTACCTCTTTGAGACATCTTATTGTAAGGAGCCTGGTTCATCAACATGTTATAGGCGACATATTCATTTTGCATGAATTTGTAGGCCATTAACTTGGAGGTATGGTAGATTTCGTTTCTTGGAACACCCAAGAGGAATCCTACAGGATAGAGAATGTACGAGAAGATCAATTCTAAGCTCAAGTGGTTGATGTTCCAGAAGTTACCGAACCAAGTGAGCACCCCGTTGATCAAAGAGACAAGCCCGATAATACACAAACATTGCGCTATCATAGTGCCAGCGATTCTGATCCCCAAAGTAGCCCCTTCGGAAAAAGCGTGCAACACGTTTTGAGGCGCATCGGGGCTGCTTCTGTCGGGCTTCGGAATATCTACTCCGTTAAGCGAGACAGGCACTTCCAATTCGGGATAACGCAATTTGGAGACAGCCAACGAAGCGGGGATCGACATCACACACGAGGTGACCAAGGCTTCGGCGTTAAGACCCAACCCAATGTATCCCACCAAGACCGATCCCGATATGGTTGAGAACCCCGAGGTCATCACCTGGTGCAACTCAGCCTTGGTGAGCAAAGGAACCAAATCTTTGATCAAAACCGCACTTTCTCCCTGTCCTATAAATGGAGAGGCTGCAGCAGTGACGGCTTCCGCACCCGAAACCCGCAAAGACCAGAAAAAGAAGTACGCGAATTTGGCAATACCCCATTGGATCACTCCAAAATAGTACCAGATATGGATAAATGCCACGAAAAATACTACTGCGGGCAATACAGTGAAGAAAAACATGGTGTACTCACTAACTTCCTTGTCGGTCAAAAACGCCACCCCGTCCTTGGCGAATCCCAACAACTCTCTGGCCAAAACCGAGATGAAGTTGAAAATATCGTAACCGGCGCTAGTTCTTAACACAAACACTCCAATAATAAACTGCATCAACATGCCGCCAATTACGGTGTTCCACATGATTTTACTACGGTTGGCGGACGTAATGTAGAGCCCGAAAACCATCACTACTACCCCGAAAAAAGAGATGGCGCGATCTTCCCTTTTGGAAAAAGGCGTCTCTGACGGAACAAATGTTCCCACCAACATGACGGCCACCGTAATAACGGCTCCGGCAAGCAATCTCTGCCATCTTTGAGGGAATATTTTGGTATAGATGAAATCAACGCAGTAATCCCATACCCACTTGATTCTGGCGAAAGCCCAGTAGTGCACGCGGGTGTGCCAGGTGATCAAACGCACCATGGCCATCCAGTAGAACACAGTGGGAATAAGCCATTTGGGTCTGTGTTTGCTTTGGGCGAGGATAGAGATCCACCAGGCAGTGAAAAAGCACCCGAGAAAAATGTGGATCGCGAGTAAATACCATGGAAATTTGGCCTTGATGATCTGAGCATAAGTGCGCGAGGGTGCGGGAGTGATTTCGGTATCAGAGATCTCGTGCGAAAGCATGGACTCTTCCTTTTCCTTGGTAGGAGCAGGCTCAGTCCCTTTACCGCTCACGTAGGTATGGATTGACGCAGTAGGGTTGATGGGTGGCATGAGATGTAGCTTGAACTTTTAGTTGTTTGACGTGATGGCCGGAAAAAATATCTGGAAATTGAAATTTTTTGCAATGGCGTGAGCTAGTGGACAGATTGAAGGTATGTCTTGTGAATGTAATACATGTGTTTTATCCAAGTATAACTGGAAGGCAGGATCAACAGTAAGAAAGTCTGGTAGTATTTGTGCAACGGGGGTGTTTCTTTTGGGAAATCTTTCTTATATATGTTTCAGCTATCAGCCTAGAAAAAAAATATTTCTTTTTCGCCTCGAGATGGGCTGTCACTCCAGACAGCCAGACGGCAATTTAGTGCGATCGAACGGCTTGATAAGAATTACAAGAAATTAGCCTCCTTTAGATAAGAACAATAGTAAATTGGTTGGCGGGCGCACGGCAGTGATGGTAGGATGTTTCAGCAGAGGGGTAGTTGAGCTCTCTCTTGCTGTCTCTGGCTCTCAAGTAGTGAGGGGACTCACCTGACTGTAGGGCACGGATGGGGGATATGAACGACGAGCGCAATTTTCAGGAGCGGGTTTTCTTTTTTATTTTTTAACGGAGCCGTCTGACGCACCGACAGATTTTACTTGTTACGGCAAGTCTACAGTATATGGATCCGGGGTCAATGAGGTGTGGCACCATAGGCCACAATCGGACCTTACGTGTCTGCTAGATCCCTACAAGTCTACCCGCGTATAGTTCCATGTCTACTTTGCACCGTTCGTCTTCTCTCCGTATTCTCTACCTCCTCGCCTTCTTCCTCATGAAAACTTTTCTATTTTTTCTTGTCAGTCGTGCGAGTTTCGACGTCATTTGCGCGGCATCGGATATACTCCCCGATCTTGAAGGTTACTCTACGACGAGCCCTACCGTATTTTCTGGAGGCCATTCCAAGCCGCCAAGACGATCAACCTTGAGGCGTTTTGTATATCTTATCATATATAGCACTGTGAAAAGCTTCAATTGTGGGGTATTTCCATTTTGGATTGGACAGTACTAAAAGAGTAAGCACATACACTTCCGTAAAAGGGAAGTCAATTTTGTAGATAATTTTCCAAAATATTGAAAAATGGATGAATCTTATAGTTTTGTTAAATGCACTTTGAATGAATCTGGGATGGGTTTGTTAAATGTACTACTGGATGAATCTTGGGATAGGTTTGTTAAATGTACTACTGGATGAATTTGGGACGTTAACTGGTGTTGATCCATACCTGTTCTAGTGCATCTGGGATAGTACATGTCTTTTTTCTATGATGGGGTGCAAGAATTTCTGTTTGATTTAAAGCATTTTAGAGCTCGTATATTGAAAAATATTTGACAGTTCGCATTTGCACCCAAATAAATAACCACTCGTGTGACCCATCTAGCGAATGTTGCAACCGATTTCCTATCGGGTGGACCACATTTACACACACTCCTACATGCTGGATCATGACTCATTCTTATTCTCGTATATAACCAGGTTGGTTTTGGCTTAGTTTGCTATTTACTCTTGGGTTAACTTTTTTGATGTCTCCTGCAACAATTCCAATGGCAGTTTGACCAAGTTTGCAGGAGCCTTTGTGACCAGAATCCAAACATCTCCCCTATTAATATTATCGTAATTACTCTCAAACTTCTTTACCAAAGTATCAACCTGCTCAGCATCGTTTCTTTGGGTCCAGAAGGCATAGAGCCATGCCCAGGCATCGCCGCTCAGGTCGTCTCTGTCCAAACTCCTTTCAAACCACGACTTAGCCTTATCAAACTTACCATCGAGCCAGAAAAACTTGCCTATACTCATCAAGATATAAGCATTGTTGTCTGTTGCTTTGAGGGCATCTACAAGAGCATTCTTTCTTTGGGACGACTTGGTTATCAATGACAAGTAATGGTGCCACACCAAAGGCAGCGCAGGAAGCAACTTGAGTGCTTTATTGGTGAGTTGTCTTGCACTGATAAGATCTTTATTTCTTCTCTCTAGGTCGATCTTGGCAGCCCAGATCTTTTCGTTCACAGGAAATACTAGCAAGGCCTTGTCCAAGGTCGATCTGGCTTTGATCAAAATGTTCAGAGTTTCTTCCAACAATGCGAGAGAAATCCATAACTCCGGTGAGTCAGGACACGTTTTTATACCACAAGAAAGAACTTCTCGGGCTTCTGGGTACTGGTTCAAGTCTGCCAATATCTGGCTCCTTTGTAGGTACAATTTATATGATTTTGGATAATAAGAGAGTGCTTCTTCTGAGAGCACCAATGCTCTCTCGGTTTCTTGCACAAACCTCAAGAAGTGTATATATCGAAGCCATACTCTTTCGCTAGAGTAAGAATCAGTCCCACCAGTAAAATTGGCCATAGCCTGTCTTCCTACCTTGTGAGCCAAAGTAAAGTTGTGGGTCTGTATTTCGAGCTTGAGACGGGCCAACCAAAGCTCTTCACTTGCCGGAAGTACATGCAAGCTACTCTTGATGATGTTTCTGGCCGAGTCCACGTCGTTGACTAGCTTCCATTTATCTTTAGAGTACATCAATACAAAGAGCTCTTCGCCAGGATTCATCTCTATGGCTTGCTGATAATACTCGAACAACTGCACAAACTTTCCCTGAGCCTTTTCGGAGTTTTTGATGTAGGAAAGTAACTTGAGCCAGTTTTCTACGTTATGAGGGTACTTGGCAATAAGAAACTGGTATATAGTGTTGGATAAACCATGATTTTCAAGCTCGTGGGCATCGTGGAACCAGGTTTGGAACTTGTTGGAGATATCCATGGTTTCATCAAACTGCAACGTGGTGACGATTATGGCTTTACTGGTGATACTAAACCCTTCGGACTGGGCCTTACGAGCCTCGTCAAGCCACTTTTGCCTACTAAGTTGCTTGGAATCGTCGCTGTGCTGCCACGAAGCCGCATCAGCGTTTTTGTACATATCCTTAAATGCCTTTTCCATCATCTTGATAAGCTTTTGCTCATCTACATGGTCATTTTCTCGTTCCTCTAACTTACACGCAGCAATCCACACCTTGTAGTCACCGTTTAGAGATTTTCTGGCTTTGTTCAAAAGCGTTTTGGCTTCGGAGTACGAAGACAAATTGATGAGAAGAACCCAGAATTCCCATTCCTGTGGACACAACTCTATTGCTTTGGACAAGAGTGGCTTGACTTCTTCAGGTTCGTCTTCTAATTCTATAAGCTCTCGCCATATAACTACACTCGTGGGGATTTGTTCCAACGCTTTCATCAAAACCTTGCGCTTCGCAATATCGCCCGAATTGCGCTCCAACTCAAAAGCTTTGAGCCAAAGCTTTTCGGATCTGGGTACATAGCTCAATGCTTCACCTACTATACCCTTACAAACTTTGGTTCCATCGGTGGTTTGAAGATGGAGCCGTATACTCTCGAGCCAGACCGACTCGCTTCGAGGGCACTTTCTGCACCCTTCTACAATTAAATTTCGAGCTGTCTTGAGGTTGTGGGCTTGCTCTTCTAATCTACTAGATGCTATCCACGAATTGGCCTTTCCAGGTTCGGTTCTACGCAAAGACGAGAGAATAAGCCGACCCTTCTTGATATCGCCAAACTGCAGACCTTTGGTTTCCAAGTCTATAATGTCGGTATTTTGAGGGGTGTCCAGCACAGGCAACATCTCATCTAGCTGGGTACTTAACAATTTGTCTCTAGCTAGAGAAATGGACTGGAAATTGGTGGGGCCTGTCCCCATACGGCCACCGCCTGCTCCGGCCAAAACGGAGTCGGGAACAGCATAAAACCGCTGCTGTTGCTGTTCTAGCAACCTTGCCCGCTTATTACGCCGGGTCAAGTCTCCTACTTCCGGTAAGTTTGCCCATTGCTCGTTGGTGATGCTCGAAAGGTCTCGCTTCAAGTCGGAAAAGGTGTTTTGAAGCGAGGTGTCGGTTTGCACGGGCTCGTTGGCGGGTTTCTTGGTTATCCTACGTTCTATTTCGCGATATATGTTCTCTGCCTCCTCATCATCCTTGTCATTACTTTCAATACCTAATAATCCGGTTTCTGTTCTTGATTCTTGGACTCCTTCCGTGTCATCGTCATCGTCATCGCCGTGCGCAACGAGGAATCCGGGCTCTACTCGGGTTATAGCGGTGTCCGCACTAGTGGTGAAGCCCACCGCACCTCGGCCCACTCCGGGTATATACCCTGGAGGCGGTTCTTGGTCTAAAAACGCACGTCTGTCCATAGCACCTTAGGTACAAGGAGGATATATTGGTGGGCTTTCTCCGATAATGAAAAAATCACGTGACGCAGGCGATGAGATAAAAATATTTCAAGTACGCTTTCCCACGAACCAACGTATTCATTCAGCAATGTCGAAGAGATCAGCAGGAGATGACTTAGAAGCGGGCGGAAGCCGTCAGGCAGCCAAAACTGCCGAGGGAGACGTTCCAAGCACCAATATAGGATCAGAGGAAGCCGATATAGAAATGGGAGAGTTTGAGGATCCATACGGCGATGAGTTCGAGAGTGATGGAGAAATCATCGAGTTGGACGACGCGAACGAAGAAGACGAGGAAATGGACCAAGAGGCAGCTGCCAAGAAGATTGAGGAGCTCGAAAACAACGAAAACGAGCCGGAAAACCAGGCACAATCGTCCATCTACTTGCCTCACAAATCCAAGCCTTTGGGCCCCGACGAGGTCTTGGAAGCCGACCCCAGTGTCTACGAGATGCTCCACAACGTCAACATGCCGTGGCCATGCTTGACGGTCGATATTTTGCCTGACAACCTTGGAAACGAAAGAAGATCTTACCCAGCCACCATTTATGCCACCACCGCTACCCAAGCTTCCAAGAGCAAGGACAACGAATTGATCACCATGAAGCTCAGTTCTCTTGCCAAAACGTTGGTGAAAGATGAAGACGATGAAGAAGAAGAAGATGACGACGACGATGAAGACGCAGACCCCATCATGATGAGCGAAACCATTGCATTAAAACACACTACAAACAGAATCAGAGTGTCTCCGCACGCCAGCACCACCGGGGAATATTTGACCGCGACCATGCTGGAAAACGGAGAGGCGTACATTTTTGACTTGAGTGCTCAGTTCAAAGCATTCGACACTCCTGGGTACATGATCCCCAAGAGTGCCAAGAAACCGTTGCACACCATCAGAGCACACGGCAACGTAGAGGGCTACGGCTTAGACTGGTCGCCGCTTGTGAGCACGGGCTCGCTTTTAACCGGTGATGTGACAGGGCGCATTCATTTGACGTCGCGCACGACCTCGTCGTGGGTCACCGACAAGACCCCGTTTGTGGCATCGGACGCCTCCATCGAAGATATCCAGTGGTCCACGGGCGAAAACACCGTGTTTGCTACTGGTGGGTGTGACGGGTACGTGCGTATATGGGATACGCGTTCCAAAAAACACAAGCCTGCCATTTCTGTAGTTGCATCGTCCACCGACGTCAATGTGCTTTCGTGGTGCGGAAAAATCAACCACTTGCTTGCGTCGGGACACGACGACGGCTCGTGGAGCGTGTGGGACTTGCGGAACTTCACCGCGGGCGCCGCGCCAAGTCCTGTAGCAAGTTATAATTTCCACAAATCGCCCGTGACGTCCATCTCGTTCAACCCATTGGACGAGTCGATTGTGGCTGTCTCATCCGAAGACAACACCGTGACGTTGTGGGACTTGGCTGTGGAGGCCGACGACGAAGAGATTGCCAACCAAAAGAAAGAGTTGCTTGAGTTGGACGACATTCCTCCTCAGTTGCTTTTTGTGCATTGGCAGAGAGATGTCAAAGATGTCAGATGGCACCGCCAAATTCCAGGTTGCTTGGTCTCCACTGGCGGAGACGGTCTTAACATCTGGAAGACCATTTCTGTGTAATCTAGGAAAGTAGAACATATCAACACATTTATCAGGTGTAAATGATTATCATGTAAATCTGAAACCAATTTAGTTTTCGCACCCAAATTTGATGTTGCAATCAAAAATTATCATTTTTAGGCAAATGCGCATTCAACGTATTCACAACAGATTGCATTTGCGATCTGTTGATGGCGCAATTTTCCCCGATGAAATTGACCTTAGTCGGTGTATTTCCAGTATTCACGTCATCTTAGCACATTATTTCTGATGTTCAACACCGCCTGTATAGTTAAGCCCTAGATTAAATCTGTTCTCGTGTGCTACCATTATTTTTCGCTCAAAGCTGCAGAATCAAAATCTACGAATGGCAACTGCTATCGTATTTTTATTTACTAGTTTATAGAATACACTTGACATTACAATGATATGTGTGCCTCATCTAGCAAAATTTCCTTTTCCTAAACGACTACAAATCTCTATAGTATCAGCTTTATTCAATACCGAGGACGCTGTTTTTCGCGCGCCAGCACACCTCTTTGCAATGCCGCTAAGCGCTCGTTCGCTTGGAGCCAGAAACTGTTGTGGTCATTGACTCGCTGGAGATACGCCTCCACCACCACCATCGATTTAAGCACCAACCAGTGGAACTTGCGCGATATATGTTCTAGTTGGGCCTGGCGTTGTTGGACGTGGTCGTGGAGTTCATTGAAGTCAAGCGTCTTGTCGTTGGCTGACGCCACGAAGTTTACTAGTCTTGTGATGTCCAACGCCGCCAATTGCATGGCATTGTTGTGGGCCTGTTTGATTGATTCTGACTTGAGAAGAACCAACTTGTGTTTTTCGTCGGTGGAGACCGTGTGATCACCTCGTTGTGACTCCACATCCACTGGATCCACTGGATCCACCGCGTCCCAAAGGCCAAGCTCGGTGATGATGCGGTTCAACTCCACCAACTCGCCGTGGTGCTTGTAGATGTCATGCACCAGCTTCTGGAGCATGTGTAATTGGGTTTGTATCGTTTGGCCCGTGACTGGACCGAGCGCGAGTTCGAGCTCGGTGAGCCTGTTTGCTAGCTCGGTGTGAGTGGCAGTATCCATGATGTTCGCACTAAAATTAAATAATGGTACTGGTAAACACAATAAAAACTACACACTAAAGCACTACACACTAAAACACCAACACACTAAAATCAAACAACACACTAAATGGCAATTGGTGACTACAAATCGGGCACAAATTACTGTTACTGATTGATTAAAAGTAGTACTTGTTATGTAGTAGTCTATTTGTAGTAGTCTATTTGTAGTAGTCTATTTGTAGTAGTCTATATGTAGTAGTCTATATGTAGTAGTCTATTTGTTGTCTATTTGTTGTCTATAGTGCGTTGAGAAAAACAATCATCAAAAGAATGAGCGAGAAACGGATTGTCGAAAGTAGCGACGAAAGCGACGATGACGTGGTCGGACCATCTTTGGCGAGAGCGCGCGTCCCCAAGAAACTCAAACATAACCCCAAACCAAAAGTGGAGTCGCACTGGGATGCGTTCCAAAAACTGTATACCTCATCGTACCAGCAAGAGTCACCCATCACCGCGCTAGCCAAGTCCACCAACGACCAGCTAGTGATGGTGGGGCTCCGCAACGGAACCGTCAAGTTCTGGCAACGGGTCCAACCCAAAACCGCGGATCCCTCCGACAACGACAACGACATCAATGATACTCTTGAATGTATCAAGCAGTTTTCCGCCCACCCCGGGCGAGAAATCCGCCAGCTTCTTGTCATGGGCACACGTCTTGCTACTGTTGCGCAAGACGACCCCACCATCAGGATCTTCGACTTGGTGTCGCTCGATATGGTCCAGGTGGTCGATCTAGGGTTTGTGCCCAATACCATTGGGCCAGCTTCAAACTGCTGGTACCAACATGAACATCACGAACGTCTTCTCGTGGGCCACCGCGACGATGCCACGGCCATTTCCGCAGTGGACCCCGACGACCCCGACGCGGCCGTGGTGCTCAAGTCGCCTCATCGCAACCCTATCCAGTGCGTGGTATACAACACTAAGCACCAGTGCTTTGTCTCGGCAGACACCAGGGGAGTACTTGAATACTGGTTACCCCACGCGCCGGGCCATCCCGCCAGTGTCAAGTTTGAATACAAGTCACAAACCGGGTTGTTGGAGATCGTCAAGGCACGGGCGCACGTCTTGAGCATGGCGTCGTACCAAGACCGCTTTGTCACGTTCTCGTCCGACGGCTTGGTCAGGGATTACAACTTCTGCACCGGCACCATTGTGGCCACCACCCGAGTGGACGCTGGTGAGACCGCGGTGGTGGAGGGAAACACTATTATTATTGTAGGCAACGGTATCACCGTGTGGGAGTCCGGCCACCAGGTATGCACCCTCGCCACGGTAGACGCAAAAGCGTTTGCGGTGACTTTTACCAACGCGGTGTTGCTCGTCAAACACGATATTTCCGACGTCGATGCCACCATGATCGCGGCGCACAACGCGGCCATCGAGTCTCGCCTTGTAGCCCGGCCCCTTATGGTAGCGACGGCCAAAGGCGCAGACCGCTTGTTTGTGTACGGCAAGTCCACCGCGGGAGCAACCGACTTTGACTACCGCGGGCCCAGAAACAGTGCCAAAAACAGCGCCAAAAATGGCACCAAGGCGTCGCGGGCCGCCAAAGTAACCCTTCATACCACCGCGGGCGATATTTGCATCAAGGTGTTTGGGGACCTTGTGCCCAAAACTACCGAAAACTTTATAGGACTCTGCCGAAAGAAATACTACGACAACGTGGTGTTCCATCGTGTAATCAAGAACTTCATGATCCAGACGGGCGATCCGCTTGGCAACGGAACTGGCGGCGAGAGTTTGTGGGGAGGCCATTTCAACGACGAGTTCAGTCCTTTGCTTACCCACGCCAAACCCTTTATGGTTAGCATGGCCAATGCCGGACCCAACACCAATGGATCACAGTTCTTCATCACTACAGAGACGGCGTCGTTCTTGGACCGCAAGCACACGGTGTTTGGCGAGGTCACCGAGGGTTTTGATACCGTCAGAGCTATAGAGAGCGCGCAAACCGACGACGACGACCGTCCGCTAGATCAGATAGTAATACTCTCTACTAGTGTTGAGTAGTCTATAGAGTATATTATAAATAGTAATTGTACATTAGTTACCACGATATGTGGTGTCGTGTTATTCCTCCTCGCTGCTGCTCAAGTCCTCGTCCGGTTTGTCTCCGCCTATCAAGTCTCGCAAACTCATGGGCTTTGACCCGGACTTGGCACCACCAAAGGTATCAGAATAGCGGTGCGTTGGCTGTGGAGGATTATCGTTATTTTCGTTTGTTTTTATTCCAGAAAACTGGAAATCGTCGGCGTCACTTTCGTCTGAATCATTCAAGTGGATTTCCTCATGCTGGTTGGTGCGCCCAAGGATACTTTTGGGCTCTTCATATAATTTCACGTCTGTATCCTCGTCTTCCTCCTCCAATACCTCCTGTAGCTGGTCCTCCAAGTCCTTGAAGTCGTCGTCTAGATCCATGGCTTCTCCCTCCACGCGTTCAATTATGGGGCCCGACTTTTTCCGCACCACCTTCTTTCGAGCTTTGGGTGGCGCTTTCGCATCCAACCGTTGTTTCTCACTCTGCGCCTCTACTTGTTTTTTCCGCGCTTCCACTTGATGCTCGCCCCCTTGCCGTTTTTGGTCTTGTTCCTTGTCAAATTCAAGATCATCGAAGTCGCTCTCACTTATTATGGGCTCGTCGCGCTTGGGCTCGGGAGTGTTGTTGGCGGTTGGAGGTCTTTTTGACGATGTGGTAGGTTTCAGAAGTTTCTGCTTGTGGCGGTCCCGCGCCTCTCGCTCCCACTGACTTAATTTTGCATCTAGTTTCTGGGCGTTTCTTGATTTGCTAAACCGAATGGTGCTGGCCAACCGCCTCAACAGAACCCGGTCTTTTTCCTGGGGATTGTAGGTGAGATAGTAGGCGTCACCAGGACGATGTTTTTGGGTCAATCCTTCGAATATAATTGGTTTTTCGGGTCCGTCGGTCGAATGGGCTTTTAGTAAACATTCTTGGTCTGCTTGGTAGAGACGGAGTGGTTGAGTTTGGTCCATCAGATCGGGCATAAATCCATACCGAATGGCGATATTTTCGGGTTCGTCGACTGGCGCGATGCTGGAGAGGTCAAGTAGGTCTGAGATGTCGATCTCGTATTCGCCGTCGGCCAAGGACATCTATACTTGATCAATGGGTACGAAATAGTGAGAATGAGAAGTGTGAGAAATAGTAGTAATGAAGTGCGAGAATAGTAGTAATGAAGTGCGAGAAATAGTAGTGAGGGTAGTGAGCGTGAGGGTAGTGAGCGGGTAGTCAGCGCGAGAGTGAGCGTGAGAGTGAGCGTGAGGGTAGTCAGCGTGAGAGTGAGCGTGAGGGTAGTCAGCGTGAGAGCGTGAGGGTAGTGAGCGGGTAGTCGGCGAAAATGAGAATTAGCGACAAAATCTATTGTCTCCGCACAGTATTCTTTTCTCTACATCTTACAACTCTCTACAACTCTAGTCTATTACTGCCTGATCTCTTCTACAATGGGATCAGGTCCTGACACACACTCGCGTCGAGATTCAAGTGCAGACATAGGCGGAGACGGGGAAATAGGAATCTTTCATCCAAAGGTACTTCTCCTCTCTGCCGGGGCCACCACGTCCATTCTTTTAGGCTACCGCGTTTACCGCCGGTACTTTGTACGTATTAGAACCTACTTGGACATCAGTGCCAGTGTGTTGGACAACCAAAGACCGCTCTACGGGAAAGTCACGCGTGTGGGAGACGGCGACAACTTCCGGTTTTACCACACCCCCGGTGGAGTGCTCTGTGGGTGGGGTTGGTTGCGGACGGTCCCTCGCCAGCCCAAACAGTTAAAAAACCAGACCCTTATGATCCGGTTGTGTGGTGTAGATGCCCCTGAACGGGCCCACTTTGGCAAGCCATCGCAGCCATACTCCGAGGAAGCGTTGGAATGGCTTAAACTGTACTTGGTGGGGCGTAACGTCACCATCACCCCGTACCTGATTGATCAGTACAAACGTGTGGTTGCTCGCGCGCAGGTGTGGAAATGGACGGGACGAAAAGATGTAAGTGCAGAAATGCTACGAGCAGGCTTGGGAGTCGTGTACGAGAGCAAAGTAGGAGCGGAGTTTGGCGACAACGAGGCCTGGTATCGTAAGTTGGAGTCCAGAGCAAAGAAACTTCGCCGCGGGGTGTGGGGTCTCAAGACCTTGACCACTCCGGGCGAGTACAAAAAAGTGCATTATCGTGGAGAATAGACAATTCCAAAAAAGTATAGCATTGAATTTAGAAAAATAATGTAAAAGTATCAAAAAATAAAAGCTTTTTAATATGTGAAATAAATTTGGCAAAGTTCACTATAATTTAATATAATTTAACATAATTTAACAGTCTATTTTTGTAGTTCCGTTTGAATATTTGCTAATGGTGTTTTAGTGGTCTCGAATGAATAGTCTTGCATTTTTTCTGAGGATATCCTTCTCGAATTTTGTAGTCTTTCTACTTCTTCTCTCTTTGGCGAGAGTTGCGGTACAATCTTCAGTATGCTCATTTCATCACCCGATTACCCTACCCATGACATTATTAAAGCCTACAACACTCACTTCTTATAAGCACTCGCCCAAAAGGTGGATGTTGCGCACCGAGATTTTGCACCCAAAGCTCACTACTAAACGTCGAATCTATTATGGTACAATATACAGTAACTTGAGTAATTATTTTACATCTTACATTATGTCACTTTAGTACTTTTGAATTTATCGCTGGACTGCTAATATACTAAACAAGCTGGAAGAGCCTCGGGGAGAGCCTTGAAGTATATATTTTACCTGTTAGTTTTTTCAAATGGCCTTTACTGCTTCACATACCAACTTCGACAACTCCTCAGTGTGCTCCTTTGTATCGGACTCGGCGTAAACTCTAACTGCATCTTCAGTTCCCGAAGCACGCACAAACGAACGTCCATTAGGATACTTAGCCACCAACTCATCGATCGTAGCCTGTAATCCAGCAGGTTCCACCAATGTTCTTTCAGCATTGGTGGTCTTAAAAGCAGAACGATCTGGAACTATCACCTTGGCAATTTTGTTGGGCAAGTCCTGGTACGACTGGTCCCACTGGACAGGACTCAACTTCAAGTAGTCCAATACTGCCAATAGTGCCAACAAATCAGAAATAGCATCGCCTACAGTTTGGTTAATTAATTGGGTGAATTGCTGCAAAACTTCAAGCGCTTCTTCTTCTTCTGGACTAGCCAGCTTGTGAGCAAAGATCTTGGCTTCGGCCTCAGAGTCAAAGATCACTGTTCCGTGGCCGTTGGCTTCAAAATACACTCCAATATCGTACTTTTGAGCCTCGTGGTGCAAATGCTTTACACCTGTTGGAGTACATCCTACGGGGATTTGAAGGGTTTTTTCGATATACTGGGTCGACGAGCCGTTGGCATACGCAGTCTGAATGACTCCAATACGCAAATCCAACCCTTTTATGGACTTGAAAAGTTGCTGGAAGAACAAGGCGAGAAGAGTCGACATCTTGTCACCGTCCAATAACCGGAACTGGCCGTCTTGGGCCAAAAAATAGCAGATAAGACGGTCAGCATCACCGTCAAACGAAGCGTATAACTTGTTGGCGCCGGTGGGATTGACGTTTTTGGGCAATTTTTGGTTGGTTTTTACATAATCGGCCCCGCAGTCATAGTTAAGGAGCTCAGGTTTTTGGTAATCTGAGTTGACTAGAGTGTAAGAGAGGTTATCTTTGAGGTAGTTATCGATCAATTGAGCCACTTTCGGGGCTCCTACACCGTTTGCTGCATCAATAGTGATATCTAAAGAACCTTTTGAGCCATGAGCCAAAATCTTTTTGAAGGCCGTAGCCATCTTTTCGTAGTAGCCGTCCTCGGTAGATTTACCATAACTATTGTCATTGATAGTACGAGTAATGTAATGCAACTGGGGAGTGGTAAATAAGCCATAATCTTGACACTTTGAGTGGGGCAAAGAGTGGACACCGTCGATAGAAGACTGGGCCAAAGCAGGACTAGAAGCTCTAGAATCCTTGGCTATAACTACATTTGCCTGTTGGTGCAAATCAATCCCAAGATCACTACAAATTTGGGTGATGTTGGCGGCCAACTCGGCGTGGCTCAGGTTGGCCAACGTCGTAGCGTAAGCTTCCCATTTGGTCTCCAACATGCTTCCAAGCGGATCGACGATTTTCACTCCGTTATCTTCCGGTGGATTGTGCGATGCCGTCACCATAACGCCTACAGTTTGGCCCTTGAAGAACTTGGATCTCAAGGCTGCAACTATTCCTGCAGTGTAGTTGACGTAGTCCAATTTGGAGGCGTGCATTCTGAAACCAGCGGTTCCATAAGCAAACTTCACGCCTTCTGGCTTGGGGTGTTTGGATAAATAAACGTTCAATGTGTTTTCAAGCGACATGTTATAGGGGAGGTGAAGTTGTAGTTGTTCTAGTTTAACTCAAGAGCCAGCCGTTTGATCTGGCTATTTTTAGTGGGCGCGCTACGTGGGCAGAAAAAAATCACCAATCAAAATAATCAAAACATTAAGGTGGTGCGGTAACATCAAGGTATACCCCGATTGATAGAAGTTTATTATATTATTATTAATCTGTAGGCTAGCTCTATATTCTACTGTTACTTTAATACTTTTTTAAATGTATATACTTTTTTATAGGTGAAGTTGTAGTTACTATAGATCAAGAGGTGAATGGGTAAAGTATGCTAGGGTCACTGTGGTAGATTGTCTATTCCAATTGATTAATTGGTGAAGGAAAAGCAGCCCTATTTATAGTAAGCTGGATCATGTGTATGGTTCACATTTTCCTTTGCTATCCATTTTGGGAATATTATTCATGTGGGACTTGTTGTTACACATTTACGAACCCCTCTATTCTGGATCTCCTTATCCAAGATATCCTTTGCATAACTGCAATGTAATTATGAGTTATATAATTATAAGGATGACCAGAACCCTGATTTTAAGGAAGAATAAGAAGTATTGATATCAGTGAGTGCTAGGATGTTGTAAAGATCAGGTAATATGTGATGGTAGAGAGATAGTATAAATTATTAGAGATATTTAGAGAGATATTTAGAGAGATATTATTAGAGACAGTGTAATGTGTTTGTGAATCGGTGTTAGTCGTAAAGATTAGTAGAGTTTAGGGTGGTAACTATTGGTCGCGGTGTAATTTTAGCGAGAGTGTAGTGAGAGTGCGAGTGTGGAGGGTGAGAGGGTGAGAGTGTGAGAGTGTGAGAGTGTGAGAGGGTGAGAGGGTGCGAGTGTGAGAGGGTGAGAGGGTGAGAGGGTGAGAGGGTGAGTGTGTAGTGAGAGTGTGAGTGTGGTTTCGTGCATCCTGTCAGTGCTAAGTATTAGTGATGTATAGTCTATAAAATTGTGTTGGTGAGAGACGGTGTGGTTAGTGAATTCTAGTGAGATCTAGTGAGGTTTAGTGAGGTCTAGTGAGGTCTAGCGAGGATTCTGTAGTTTTTCTGGGGTGATCACATGACATAAAAGTATAAGCTCTTCAGACAGTTCCATCAAACCCTCTTCCGTATGTCCAAGCCTAGCAAGTTCAGTAACTCGTCGTTTCACAAAGAAGGCAGGATCGTGCCGATGAGCACAGGCGGCGGCGACCGCAAGCCCAAGACACAACCCAAAAACAACGAGTTTATTCAAGAGTTGGTGGAGACCGGCAGAGCCAACTGGAAAAAGGCCCCTGCGGCCGTCAAGACTCGGTATCGCGGAATATACATGATTTTGTTTTCCATCCCGTTCATATTGATTCCGCTGGTGGAAATGTACCGTCGGCTAGAAGGAAAGTCCACCAAAAAAGTGCAGCAGGGGGAGATTCTTGAGGGCCAGCAAGTTCGCAAGTACGATGAGGGTGAAAAATGGAGAGTGGAAAAGGAGAGTTGGATGTACAAGTTATTTGGGCGGGATTTTTTTTTGGACGGGTTTACCAGTAAGACCATGGCTCCTAAAGAAGATGTAAATAGTAAAGAATAAGAAGTAGTAAAGTATTGCTTAGCGAGAAGATGTAGTTGGAGATATTTCGGTTGTATTATGCATGTAATTTAGAAAAAATACCGAAAAATTAAAAAGTGGAGTTTAAAAAATGTAATCACCCTAGGCCCTGTTACAGGTTAAATGAGGCAGACCATAGATTAAATACAACAGCTTCGACCGGATTGCAGGTTATTTCATTTTTTGATTGATCGTGCGTTTACCCGATATATCCGTGAAATTCAGTGCAAGATTGCTACTGTACAAGATTGCTTCTGTGCAAGATAGCTTCTGTGCCGCGGTTGCTGTGACATATTATTGTTGTAGATTCGTATATTGTAGATTAGTATATCATCAAGTTTATTTCCAGTTGGTCCGTTTCTTCTTACCCTCGTATTTATTCCACCTAATCGTTGTGTTTGCCATCTCTACAGCCCGTCATGATCAGTTTAGGTGGCTTAATCACTTTCATCAGGTGTCCTATTGATGTCTTATGGCAAGTGGTCCGCTACTACACAGTTGGATGCTCATACCGCAAGTACAAAAACAGACTTCCTGAATCCAAGATTATCACAGCGGTGCGCAGAATGGCCGGTTTAAAAATGTTGGATGCGAAATTCGTGGCCCTGGACACTGCGGAGTCTTTGCTCACAAATAAGATTCCACAGTCGTACAAGTCAATAACTGATACTTTGAACAACTATGGTAAGCGCTTCGACGCTAACTCGGTCTGGTTGGTCGAAAAGCCACATCGTACCAGTTCTGACCCGGTTTTGTTGTTCCTTCATGGAGGTGCATACGTGATGGGCCTCAGCTCGCTTCAGGTCCACTCGCTTTTGGCTATATACAAATTGTTAGACCCTTCTAAGCAAAAAAACCTCTCTATACTTATCTTAGATTACAAATTGGCATGTCACGGTCACACGTTGCCCACCCAGCTTAACCAGTTAGGTGAGACTTACAAGAGCTTGGTCAAGACTACAAGCAACATCCTTTTGCTTGGAGATTCCGCAGGTGGTCACTTGGCTGTTACGCACTTGCTAAACTTGAAGAAACAACAAGCTTCGTTATTTCCAACCAAGGTACTTTTGGTCAGCCCGTGGGTCAAGATTGTTCCTGAACCTTACCAGTTTAAGCCTGGAAAATCCTATTACGATAATGCCAACAGAGATATGATTGACCACTCGGTCTTTATGGCGAGGGAGCCTCAACAAATTATTGGAGATGGGTCGTACAAAGACATTATTATTTCTCCGGGAAATGTCCCATTGCGTGCTTCCGATTACGATAACATTGCAACTTTAAGAGACACCAAAAGCGATGTTTTCATTATTACGGGAGAGGACGAATCCTTTAGGGATGATATCTTGGAATGGGCCGAGGCTGCAGTAGACGTTCCTTTGGCCTCCAGGTACTCTTATGGTGACTCCGATAATGTGTACAACCCCGAAAAGCACACATACATAAGAAAACGTGGTCCCAACTCTCCGTATGTTAAAGTTCACGTCGAGCCATGGGGAGTCCACGATGCGGCATTGACTTTGGAGCACACCTTATTAGCCAAGATCAGAGACGATCCTAGTTTGAGCGTGGCCAACCTTTCACGCGAAGAGTACTTTGGCATAATCCAAATAGTTGAGTTTTTAAACGAAACCTTGTAATTATTCAAAATTATACTTTTGTTTTAATTGAAAAAAAAAATAATTTGACACTTTTTTGGGTGCAAAATTATTTTTTGTCGCAGTTTTTCCGACGTTTCCAATTTTTAATAGCACTATTCTCAAGTTCACGTCAACCCAGCATCGTTGTTCTTAACTAGGCAATGCAGACAATTGACGGAATTATATGTAATATTCTTGAATTTCTCACCTGTTAAATACATACTTGACATGAATTTAAACAGTGCTTCATTAGAGAAGAATGATTATTAGTTCAATGGTAAGCAATGTACTACTTTTCTAGGTCAAAAACGTGCCGATATCTAGACCACATATGCATAATATATAGCTATATGTTAGGTTCAATACTCATTAGATAATTAAATAAAGCTAAGCTACTTACTAGGTTTATTTAGGATAGAGGATTTAGCCACTATTTATAGGCCGAAGAACCCTTGTAGGCAGCGAGCTCTAGACGAGGAGCTCTAGACGAGGAGCTCTAGACGATGCACTGCGGGTCTATTGCAGTCCTGGCTAATGTGGCTAATGCACAGAATCGGCTCTCATGCAGTCCTAGTACATCTAGTACCTTTCACTATATATGTTATTGAATCAAATGGGCTTCGTCGAATCGAGAACCCAATGATGAAAACGGCCGTTCGGGCGAACTGCTATGGTAAGAGTTGTATGGCTGGAAGAGCTTGGGGATCTTTGAGTTTACCAGGGTAGACGAGGTTTGGAGAAGAAGATCGCCACTTTCAAGAACCCGCTTGAAGTTATGTGGAGAGCGAATAGGAGAGCCAAGCAGGTTGCTGAGTCGCTTTAAACGAACAGGAGACTTGAGCTGAGGAGACGAGACTTTGCCGTTTGTACTGATGGACGGGATCCTGCTTTTTGCCAGAACCTTCTTTCTTATGATGGGAAGGCCCATAAGAATGTATTTAGGATGCACAAGCGGAATACGGCTTGGTTTTTGGGGGAGAGTATTGGTCAACTGGTTCAAAAACGCCTGAGCATCGAACTTGGGCTCTACCGTTTTTTCCAATATACGAGTGTTTGCAGTGGATATTTCGGTTTTTTCAACTCTCAAGTTCGATATACTCGTGTTGAGGTTCTCGATATCGGAGTGAGGAGTTCTGGGCACCAAGGTTGTGTCTTCGTCTTCTACGTCTGGAAAGCAAAGGGAATACCTGAGTCTACGAGGCTTGAAGGAGGTGCCCAAGTCTTTGGTCCGGTCCTTCTTCTGGATGCTAAAAGGAATGCAAGTTGTTTCGATATCGATGCCCAAATCTAGGCCATCTTTGGGCGGTGTAGAAGACGACGAATCCATGCTTTTGGGAGTGCTAGTGGTGATTTTGGGAGTACCTTTGGCTTTGGGAGGGTTCGCCAAGACGTCATTGACTTTTTGCCATTGGGGAAGCAAGGTATCGTTGAACAAATGGACTAACCTTTGGTCATAAATAACCGATTCTTTGAATGCTTTACTGATGAGAGAAATCGTATTGGAGCACAATTTGTAAGTCAGGGACATTTCGGGGGATATCAGTGGTTTTTCCCGCCCCGGATTGTCTAGTATATTTTGGCACCGTTTGAGTATTTCATGGATCAAGAACTCAAACAAATCGTGCCATTTTGAGTCCAAAAAGTGAACTCTCAACGACTTTAGCTCGCTATTCAAAGAGTTCCACCGCGCCATTAATCCTTCATACTTGGAGTTTAGTTCAAAACGCGACCGGGGAAAAGACGTCCCGGCCATCTTGTTGAAGTCTTCCATCTGTAACGGTAATATTCCTAGAGAAATGGCAAGAGGCTCCACCTTTTCACAGAGAGACAAGTACTCGTCATAATACTTTGAGTCGTGGTTGTTGAATGTAGGAAGCTTTGTGCTCTTTAAAGAGTCGTTAATGGTAGCCACGTCGTTTATCCTGAGTTTTGTCACTATATCTTCAAAGTCATAAGGAACCTGGCTAGAAGTCGATTTCCACTGGCAAATCACATTCAACATGTCCATACAAGTATTGATTTCAGCATCAAGTGACTGTATAGCCGAATGGTTGATTTCGCTGTATAATACAGCGATGTCTACATTACGTCTTAGCACATAGATGTGCTTTTTGGCATCAATAAGAAGATCGCTGGTATCTTCTAGCTTTGAAAAGAGTAACTGTGCCACAGCATGGTCTTGAATAGTGCTTGTGATGTGCAATAGGCGCGGCATCAAATTATCGGCCTCGTTCATATACTGACAAAGATGCAAAACACTTTCTTTGCTTTCTGAATACCAGTCTAGTTTGGGTTCGCCTAGTGAAGCCAATACCAGGACTACGTTATTTAAAAACAGGTACAATTCCTCGACGGTTTTGTTGATTTTGAACAATTCATACTGGAGCGGCGGCGTGGACTCCGGCAAGCTGACGACGTTGAAGAACGAAAAAGAGATGGTGTTGAGTAATTGAGATAATGACATAATAAGCTCAACAATGAATAAAGCGACCAGGTTATTAGATAAAGTAAAGTTTTTCGGCCGCGTATAGGTGTATAGTTTAGTATACTAAAGTATAATGCAAAGTAATTGGTAAATGTCTAATCCTTTGATGAGTGATATGAAGTACGATTAAGCGATTTGCTATGAGTTTTGATGAGTGCTAGGAATGTTGTCTGAAGTGCGCGTTCTACTCTTTTTCTCGGCCAATCCGCTGATATTGCTTGATATTGCTTGATATTGCTTGATACAAGTGCTTGGTAAATTGAATGGTGTAATAAATGTTGATTGGTGGTTGATAAATTTGACAAATTTGATACTATTATGATGGTATGGCTGTGTTCTGATGGAAATATGTTGATGATATGACAATTTCTGGTTTGTTTGGTATGTTGGTAATTTTGTATCACCCTTTGTTTCAAGTAGATCTCAGACGAAGCCTATAAACAACGTTGATTGGGAGATGTTTCAAGCGAATCTTTTGTGGTTTTTCTTTGGTTTCAAGGAATATCGTTCTAGACACTGGCCACACCACGCATGCCACACATGAAAGTCTATCACGTCTCAACCGCGTCGTAGTATACTCATGAGTGTTACGGTGGTGATCTATTGTGGTCGGTTGCAGTCGCAACGCACACACGTGACCTCACACGTGACCGGTTTTGATGGGGGTGCGAAATCAAACAGCGATGAGATGAGATGAAGTGCCACGAGTCTCAACAAAGTACTTTTCAGTATGCCCAAAGCACCGAAAAAAAGCTTCAGCACAGCCAGTAACGGCCCTACTGTATCGGCCGAAAAACACATGAACTCAGTTTTCAAGTTCAACACCAATTTGGGCCAGCATATCCTCAAGAACCCGCTTGTGGCCCAGGGGATTGTCGATAAAGCCGGGATTAAACCAAGCGATATTGTTTTAGAAGTGGGTCCGGGAACAGGAAACCTTACAGTAAGAATATTGGAGCAGGCCAGACTGGTGGTGGCCGTGGAAATGGACCCTCGTATGGCGGCCGAGTTGACCAAGAGAGTGCACGGCACGCCCCAACAAAAGAAATTAGAGATTTTACTAGGTGATTTCATGAAAACTGACTTGCCATATTTTGATGTGTGTATATCCAACACCCCGTATCAAATTTCGTCGCCATTGGTGTTCAAACTTTTGAACCAGCCACGGCCTCCGCGCGTGAGCATATTAATGTTCCAGCGCGAATTCGCATTGCGTCTTTTGGCCCGCCCGGGCGACTCGCTCTACTGTAGATTGTCAGCCAATGTGCAGATGTGGGCCAACGTGACTCATATCATGAAAGTAGGCAAAAACAATTTCCGGCCTCCACCCCAGGTGGAGTCGTCGGTGGTGCGTATAGAAGTAAAGAGCCCTAGACCCAACATCGACTTCAACGAGTGGGACGGGTTGTTGAGAATTGTGTTTGTCAGAAAAAACAAGACCATTGCTGCGGGATTCAAGTCTTCCAATGTTGTTGATATTTTGGAAAAAAACTACAAGACTTGGTTGGCTACCAATGGAGACGACATTGTAGACGACAAGGCCTCGATGGCTGATGTTGTGAAGGAAAAAATCCACCAGGTTTTGACGGAAACCGAGTTTGCGGAAAAAAGAGCGTCGAAATTGGACCAGACTGACTTTTTGAAGTTGTTGTATGCGTTTCACCAGGTGGGTATACACTTTGCTTAGTAGAGAACGATAGTAGAGAAACGATAGTAGAGAAACAATAGTAAATAAACATTTATTATATTGGGTTTAGGTAATAACAGAAATATCCGAAACGTTATAAGCGTTCTTTGCAGCTTGAGCAACCAGAATGGTGGATGAAGCATAGTTGTAGACGGTGTAGGCGTTTCTGAGGAAAATATCACCCAAAACAACATTGGAGTCTTGCGAGCTTATAGCAGCAAATTTGTAACCACCGTTGAAGTTGGTAGTCACAAAGTCCGAGTAAGGAACTTTGATTTTATTTGAACCAAAGTCAAACTCGAAAAACTCATTGTTCCATGACTCGTTGTAGTGGATAATGTTGCCAGCCGAGTCATAAGGTCCAAAGATATCTCTAAATCTGTCAACAACTGCAGTAGGGAAAGCAGAATTGGTGGTTCCGGTGTCAATGTATGCCGGACCTTCATGGACGTAAGTAGAACCATCAGCAAAGATGATCTGATTGAGTTGAATGTTGGCATTATGATTACTGTCAATTGGGTACGAAACCAATTCGCCCTCGTACTTGGCATGGTCAATTCCTCCGAAAAGAAGAACCCCATTGGTGTAGTTGTGGGTATAAGAATCATCATTATATGGTTCGTGCTCCAAGTAAATAGAAAAGGCAGGCTTATTGATGTAGCCAGCCGCAACCAAAGCGTACGGGAAATTATCGTAAGTGTCAACTTGTGGAGGATCCCAGAAATTCTGTCCAGGTTGGGAAGTGGTAGCTTGCTCACCACCTTTAGGGCCGAGTCCAAGAATCGAGATATTGTTTTCCCAAGTTGCAAAATTATAGTCTTTGAGGGTGAACAAATCGGTGGCGACAGTGTCGTTATACAACTCGAAAGCACCCCACTGTGTGTTTACTGAGCCATGAGACTTTGATGTTGAAGACTTGGAAGCTGGGTATTTGCCCTGGATGATAACCAAGTCCGAACTTCCAGTATCAATCACAACATCAATTTCCTGAGGTGGGGTACCAACCTTGATATTAAAAAAGTAGCCGATTTGATCGAAATTGGTGAGTGGGGTTTGAAAGTCGTCCCCTCTAGTAGTGAGGTTTCCCTTGGAACCAGAAGCAATCTTGCTACCTTTGAATGGAAGCTCAAGCACACCACTGACAGACAGCTTAGCGACGCTTGGAATCGACAAAGCAGAAACAGCCGAAAGCAAAGCTAACAAAGAGCTAGCTGAAATGCTTGAGAAGATCATATTGATGGTGTTGGAGCAGAGTAAAACTAGTGGATTCTTTGCTGATCAAATAGTCCCGAACCCTGAAGCCTCAATTGGTCTACTTTGGTTCCGAACTGTGTTGCGTTTTGGGTTGTGCCACTAAACTACCAATGTAACAGGTGACGAGTCAACCCACTGAGTGGTTTGGTGCCACATTATTGATGGTGCAACCTTTCCAAAGTTCGCATTAAATTCTTCGCTTAAGGGTTCTGCTCATTAGGTGCAGCACCTAAATCAAAAAATATCTGATTATTTTTTAATTGACACAATTTCATGCATTGTTGAAGTAAACGTGCCGTGCAGAAAAAGCGAATTGTGGAGTTAAATGAAGAGTGTAACTAGGGCTCATTGTGGCATTGAAATGCGTTGTTACAAGGATTAATTTTGCGAGATTCGGAATATTCCAATAAGCCACGTTTAATTATCGCGAGCTTCATAGTTGGACTGAAATTAAAAACTAAACAGTAATATGAATCATATACAAAGTTGAGGACATTATTCAAATTGTTGAATGGCTTTGATAGTATTCGTCTTTAATGCCGTTCTTTTCAGTCATCAAGGATTTTGCTATGGCTATTACTAGCTATTTTTAATACTTATCTCCTCTTGGTGATCTTCGTAGTATCCTTTTCTACAACTTCTCCTACTCCTCCCATCTCCTCGAGATTATCCTCAGCAATACTGACATGCTCTCTTCTTTCCCAGAATCTATCCTCACACAAGTCAAACGAAGCCTTCTTCAAGTGCTTCCCTCTTGCATCCCTGTTACTGGAAATAGCCCATTCCAAGAAATTGGCACCCGTACGAGCATAGAACGCTCTCAATGATTCAAATGGCTTGGGGTGTGGCAACCAAGGTCTAGGATCGGGATTTTCGTCCTCTTCCTCCTCTTCCTCGTCTTCCTCTTCCTCATCTTCCTCTTCCTCTTCCTCCTCTTCTTCCTCTTCTTCTTCATCATCTTCTTCCTCATCTTCTTCATCTTCAGACTCCTCTTCTTCCTTCTCCAATTGACTCAAATCTTCCCAGAACACCTTAACACCATCCAATTTTCCTAAGTCAATGGCATAAAACGAATCTAAATTATACTCAGATTCACCACGCTCGAATATTCCGCCAAAAATATAAAGCGTATCGTCGACAACACAGGTAGTGGCATTGAATCTGGGGTGAGGCAATTGGTTCATATACGGATATTCTACAGTATTTTCATTCTCTTCCTCTTCCTCTTCCAATTTTTTGAGCTTTTCTATCTGGGACAATTCCTCTTGCTCTACATCGTCTTCGTCTTCAAGCTTGGCTTTGGCCAAAATGTTGTTTAAGATCTGCTCCAAATCTTCGTCTCGAGACTTGACTTCTTTAGGAGCTTGTTTCTTTTGTCTTCTAGGCTTTAATGTCAAGTTGTACCACCTATTAGTCTCTATATGGTACGAGTACAATTGGTTGAAGAATTGCGACTCGATTTGCTCTTCACTTTCATCGTAATCATACACTCCTCCAAACATTATTCCTCTATTCTTGTGGAAAACCATGGAACAACCTACTCTGGAAGATGGAGCAGCGCCTTGTTTCCTTCTTCTTTCAAACCTTATACCCTTGGGGTCGGCTTTCATCTTCAAAAGCCAACAATCATTAAGCACCTTACCCTTTTGAAGGCCCTTTTTGGCTTTGACTTTACAATATCCACCATATAAAACCGCTCCATCTGTATAGGGGATCAACGAATGGCCTGACCTTGCATCAGGAATAGGATGGTTAGGTGGAAATTCTACTTGGGTCCACTTATAACTGGTAATATCGAATAACCAGATATCGTTCAAGTACGTTGTCATGGCCCCAAGATCACGAAACCCTCCAGAGAGAATAATATAGTTTTTCCACACAGCTAGTCTGTGACCAGATCTAGCACTGGGACCTTTTTTCTGGTCGATTTTCGTCCATTCTTTGGTGTCAGCGTCCAAAATCCAGGTGTCTCCATAGTGATAGAAGGTCGACTGCTTGGGCGACGAAAACTCTCCTCCAAACATCAACATTACGCCCGACGGATGTGAGCACATAGCATGTGACGATCTGGGCAATGGCGAGTTTTTGGACGAGATTTTACGCCAGGTATCGTTATCTATGGTGTATGTATAGAGATCGTTATAAAACAGCGACTTTGAACCGTCGTTACTTTCTCCTCCAAAGAGAATTAGCTCTCTCTTTCCATGAGTAGGATTGGACACCATGGAAGGATTGAGTCTTTTGGAAGGTCTGGTGCAAACCTCAATGTGTACTGCCTCGAATAGTTCTTGTTCACGGGCATACTGTTCCAAGATCTCATCGATATCTTGGTCATCTTCGTCTTCCAAACCTTGTTTTTTGGCAAGTTTTTTGGATTTGACTTCGGCTTTCGAAAGATTCTTCTTTTGCTTCTCTGCAGCCTTGGCCTTTTTGGCCTCTTTGGCCTTTTTGTCCTTCTTAGCCATCGCTAGCTAGTCACTACAAGGTACATCATCAACTTTTCACTTGACCCAAAAAAATCGATTATATGCAGGAAACTTTTCCAAAGAGATGAGATAGCAACGGTAGTAGACGAACTCTACAATACTACGAACAGGAACAAAGAAAACAAACACATTGGTAAGGCCAATGTATCTCTTTTCGATGTGCTAGATTCCTTTCTCTAATCGACAGGTGTTAAATAACTAATTGAGTATCTGACACTATATGTATAACTGGTAGATTTATGTAATCTATAGAAGTGAAATACCAAGTTTCTGTTTTAATTGGTTTGGCTTTTTTTTGCATTTGCACCTTCGAAAATATTCAACACCAGACAATATAAGTGAGATATTTGGTGGAAAATATTCACCAGATAACATAAGTGAGACATTTGGTGGTGCGCACGGCCGAAGGACTGCAAACAAGAAATGGCCATAGTGAAGCTTGATCCGACCGTGCTAGGAAATCTAGTGTCACAGGTCACCATCACAAGCTATACTGATGCTATACGAGAGTTGATAGAGAACTCTGTAGACGCGGGCGCAGATGAGGTCTTCATTAGGCTAGATATGAAAAGTCTCAGTGCGTACGTTCTGGATAACGGTAGAGGGATTAGTTGCTGCGACCTTGAGAACGTGGCCCAGCGGCACTACACGTCAAAAGTCACCAACTCGAACCAATATGTAGACACCTATGGGTACCGCGGTGAGGCCTTGCATGCATTGAGCTTGGTCAGCACGCTTACTATAGTGTCCAAGACTGTTGATAATGATACTTTTCAGCTATTCAATGGGCATGTTCGGGCGTTCAGGGCTGACGAGCAGATCAAAAACGATCTCTTTGCAGTGGAGCCAATAGAACTCAGTGGTACCACTGTTAAAATGACCAATATCTTCTCTGATGTGCCTGTGCGAAGAGCACAGCAACTCAATGTAGCCGGTCACAAGGTGATCGAGAGCATCCAGCATGTGTTGGCTCATATATTGGCAAAGCGACCAGCTTTGAGGATCCAATTGCACAAGATAGACACAGAACCAGTGCTTGTGCCTGTACTACACCTAAAACCAGTGACGGGGTCAGTGTTTGAGCAATTGGCCGGGATATTAAGGAGTATATTCGGTCCGTCTGTTCTCCCGAGCTACGAAACTTTACAGGCTTCCTATAAACGCTACAAACTCACTGGCATAATAGGAACTGCACCAATAAGTACCCGAGTCCATCAGTACATTTTGTTGAATGGCCGGCCCGTAGAATTCCCAGACAAAAGGCTCAACCGGTTGTTTGACCATGCTCGATTTGGAGCAGACCTTGCGAGCCCCACCAAGACAAAACGACGGCCCTTTCATCGGTTTCCTATATATTTGGTCAATGTCCAGGCCAGGCTATCTGTTCAGGAATTGGCCCACATGACATATTCTACCGAAATGCTTGACTTGCTTGAGTCGGTATTTACCAGCTTTCTACGCTCGTACGGCTATGCTAAGCAACCTAGTACGTCTTGCAAATCCGTATCACCTAGAAAACCTTTAAAGTCTCCATCAAAAAAAGGGCCAAAGCACGATGTACTTAAATTAACCAGAAGCCCCACCAAGCTCAAAACTCCTCCTTTGGAGTCTTACGACCCAGTAAATGTTTCTCGAAGTGAACTAGAAGATTACTTTGTAGTTGGTCAGGTCGATATGAAATTTATACTTGTAAAAACTAAACGCAACACCTTGATGGTGCTTGACCAGCATGCATGCGACGAGCGAATCAGAGTAGAAAGGCTCTTGCAAGAGTTTATCAACCAAATGTTGGATCCTGGACTCAACATTCTGCTTCGGTTGCTAGAGCCTCTACACTTTGCAACTACAGATATCGAGCACAATTTGTATCTGGTGTATCAGCAGAATTTAAACACTTTGGGTATAGCCTACGATCAGAGCGACCACTACATACAGATCACTCACTTGCCGCATATATTGGTTGAAAAGACTGGGGACGATGCCGAGTTTCTACGCTCGTGCCTTCTGCAGCACCTCTACGATCTAAGCCATCATATAAAACACCCCAAATTGCCCTCTAGTTCCGACTGGTTTGATCTAGTGAGGTTCTTACCGCGAGTAATCCTAGACCTCATCAACTCTAAAGCATGTCGTTCGTCAATAATGTTTGGCGACTTTTTAACTAAGCCACAGATGCAACTGATGTTGGACGATCTCCTAAAGTGCAATGTCCCCTTTCAATGTGCACACGGACGGCCATCAATCGTACCTCTACTTGACTTGAATAGTATATAGCTGCAAAAAAATCAATGGACGAGTCCGGAGTCGAACCGGAGACCTTTCGCATGCTAAGCGAACGCGCTACCAACTACGCCACACGCCCAAATTATAGAATATTTGTGATTGAAAAAATTCTATGTAGAAGCAAACCTTTATTGGTATATCCCTATTACCTAGCCACCCATTAGCAGTCACACTATGAATAACATACTCTTGTTCTCTATAAACTCCATTTAACCACAGAATAGGTGAACGAAAAAAGTTTTCTATTCGCTCTCATTGCGAAAAAATGACTTATGTATGGAGTGGATGTGTGAGGATATTTCCACCCTTATTCTTGTGTCAAATGTCTACATTTGTTCCATTTTATTATTGTTTATTTCTATTATACAAATATATCTCCCTAACGAGCTTCAAACTGTACCATTCTTCTGGTTCTGGCCTTGTAAATGACTCTGTGGCCGCATTCCTTACATCTGATAGCATCGTTCTTGCTCAACGAAAACGAGGCAGCACATTGGGCACAGTTGTATCTGACACCCAAAGACTTGTTGGCGACCTGTCCAAGAGCAGCGTGCGAAATGGAAGCTGGGATACTAAACCCTTCTCTTTGAGGTGAAGCCATTGTAGTGTAGGTATAGTAAGCAGTTTTTTCTCGATGATGAGATGAAAAATATCAAATGTCGCATCACCTGAGAGACGGCACGTGACACAACCATATATGAAATTTTTATGGAGCATGAGTTGGTGGAGAGTTAACGATAGATGTCGTCGATTCGGGACATCATAGTGAGAGTTGGCCGGTCTGCGCGACAGATAGAGTCGTTTACGAGCCCGAAAGTAGACCGAAGTGGTCAGAGACTGCCATTTGAGCCGCAGAACTCAAGGATCAAGCCCCAGAAAGGCATCACCAAGAAGCACCAGAAGTTGCCTCCAGTCCAATACCGAGGTTATTTGAGCAAGTACCAGAACCAGGTGTTCCGAGACTTTCTAGAGCCGTTGGAAATCCCGAATTTGAAAACATTTAATGATAATTTGCCCCAGTATGACCAGAACCAAGCACGTTCCAACTGGATACGAAAGTCTAAGCTGCAAGGTGTAGATGTATTTGTGCTACAGGATCGTATTTTGTTTGGGAAAATGATGGACGAGCTCGTGCGGAACACCCCGGAAAAACTCAAGGGCAGTTTTTCCGTCAGTGCCATGAGCAAGAACCATTTGCTTGGCCAGCAGGAGAACGAAACCAACCAGTTCCCCGGATTATGGCCTGCAAATTGGTACGGAGAAGTTCCTCCCATGCCGCAGCCGCTCACAAAGCAAGCATTTCAGCAGTATATATACATATTAACCCACCTGAAATTTTATTATAAGAATTCGCAGTCTTTAACAAGCGGAATAATACCCCGGATCTTGCTATATACCCATAAGTTGACCAACGACGAGTTCAAACAGTACAGATCAGTCCACACTTACAACTATCTCATCAAGTTTTTCGGGTGCGACAAGCACCAGAGCTCGTTTGCGCGCGAACTATTGCTAGTTATGAACAAAGACGGGCACAAGCCTAATATAGACACCATCAATAATCTCTTGAAGCTATGCAAGATCCACTCTCGGATAAGGTCCAATACCAATACGTACCAAATAGTGATGAAGTACTTGAAGTTATGCCAGACCATGGGCATAGAAATCAATTTGTCCACGTATAATAGAGTATATGACAGCATCAATAATGTGTTTTTGAAGGAGGTATTTCTTAATAAAATCCAGCAGATGGAGTTGCCGATCCTGAAGAACTTGATGATTAAAATTCTTGACGATTTTGCATATACCACTAATGATACGAGCGAGCTCATCAAGTTCATTACGCATGATCTTGGCCAGGAAAACTGGCACAACGATAGTAAATTACTTAATAAGGTGATTTCACATAGATGTGTGAATATTAACCCGTTGACTAATGGCGAAGATAACGGCGAGTTGGAAAAGTTATGGAAGTTTGTGGGAGAAACAGAAAATGTGACCCCAGACGAGTACACTGTCAAAAGCATAATTGAGTCGATACGCAAAAACAAGCATATCAAAACCCATAAAGCGTACTTGATGGTGTCTATGTACGTGAATTTGATTGATAGAGTGGAGCGAAATGATGGAAATCCCCGGGTATATAGAGAAATGATCCGTACCATTGTAGAAGAGATGGACGTTTGTGAGGCGGCGTTCATGGTCAGAGGAATAATTGATGAAGCGAGCCAGAAACTCGAGCTTAGTGAAGAGACCGAAGCATATGAAAATGGCAAACACTCGTTGCCTGAAAACTACAAGATTATAAGGCGGGTTGTAGGGGACAAAATGGACGTTCTCGAAGCCCAAATCGAGCACCACAGATCCAACAACCGAACAAGCAAAGAAATCAAGCCATTGCACGTCAAGTTGTCTAGCGAAGAGTTGGACGAATGGAATAGTATCAAAGCAAGTCTCATGTTTAGCGTTGAACACAAGCTTGTGGCTATTCCTGAGAGGGCTGAAATTTTTGCACCCAAAACGCACCAAACCAGAGATTTTCCGGCGGACCTTGTTGAAAAATACCTCAAGAGCCAAGCGCGCAAATACCAAGGGGCACGGGTGCGGAAGCAAATGGCCCAGATGAGCGGGGGATTTCACCGGAGTGTTCGGCGAGAGATGGCCGAAAGGAAGATATATCCAGACCCATCTCAGCCTATAGAGTAGAATGCCCGTATCGTTTCCGTCACTACCCTGGAAACATCTACTGGGCACATTCTGGCTGTATATAGAGCATGTATATAATGAGTTACGAATATGTTGAATGATTTACCAATAGGTAAAGAAACGTTTGGAAGGTCTAATCTCGTCTGATCATTCGATCGTTTTGGATGTTTTCACAATTGTTTTGATGTTTTCGGATATAGCAATCAATTGGCGCAGCCGGTGTGTATCCGGTGTGGTATCATTGCAGCACCTTTTAGTTGATATGCCCCGCCCGATTGGGGCAACGGTGCGAGCCCTGAAACAAGAACACCAAAAAATATCGATGCATTCCCGATTGGGCCGCACGAAGGTCCGAGCCTGCGCGAAGATTGCTACTGGCAGAACCATCTGAAGGTCTGAGACACTCAGTCAGGAGAAATGGCACAGAATGGTTTAAGCGCTTGGGCTGTTAGCAGGTGAGAGAATGCACCAAACGAGTAGTCTGGGGGGTAAAAGCCCGTAACCCACCGGTTTAAGCGCTTGGCCTTATGCTAAGCACACCCAGACTAGTGCAGCGCTACCTGTTTTCGGTAACTCCCGCATACACTTGACTCTTTTGTTCTGTTTTATCTCTCCATGTGCGGATGACTTTCTTTCTTTTATTTTCCGTATACGAGCCCCCGGTCCAATATATATTGGCACCCACCACCCGCCCAGTATTTACCCTATTGACTATACTACCTACTATACCAATACACGACATACCACCTATCTATTACAACCCGCACTGATTCCAAATACTACCAAATACTACCAAGTACTTTCCGTCATCCCAATTATCATTACCTCATTCGTACCTTTTATTTTTTGTCACTTTTTGTTTAGTGATCTGCGGCTTTTTTTTGGGATCCCTTTTTTACTGCCAAATTCCCAACCAAAATTCCCACTTTCTTTCTTCCACTTTACTATAGACAGGTAGTAGTCTTGCATTGCTGACTCGTGCAACTAGCCACGGTAGACTCACGACTAGCCTTGGTGCACCGGTACTGTTTTAGTACTGTTTCTACTGTTTTCTGGTGGCCCCGTGGTGTACTCTTTGCTCTGGCGGCTACTGACTACACACCCCTTGCGACGTCTTGGCACTACTGATCTTATAGATACTAAACCATCAACCACCAACATTAGATCAACCTTATCATCAATCATCATCATCAACCATAAACCTTTATATCATTGGTGCTAAGTGGATAATACTAATATTTTTACACTACCCTAATAATCACTAACCATATTCACCATTACAACGTACTATCATGCACATCTTATCATACTTTTCATACCTTATTGTGCTAAAGTTCACATCTGCACTCAGCCTTAGTCTCTGCTCCACCACTAATGTCGGCACTGATCATCAAACTGACCAATTCATGTCCAACGGTTGGTGCCACGACTACTGCCAGCCAAAGGGCTACTCCGTCGCCATTCTACAAGACCACCTGTGCTGGTGCTCCAACGATGTGCCGCTGGCAACGGTGCTGATGTCCAATTGTGATGTCGAGTGTCCGGGCTTTAGCGAAATGTGTGCTACTACTGGTTATTATGGCTACTTACTCATCGGACAACCTAGCTCGACTATCGGTGATACTTCCTCTTCATCTTCCACCTCATCTTCCACCTCATCTTCCTCATCCACTTCGTACTTTTCAACCACTTCCTCAGCCCCAACCACATCGTCTTCTACCTCTTCCACAACAAGCTCAACATCAAGTTCCACCTCAACCTCAAGATCATCCTCAAGAACAACTTCAAGCTCTTCCACCTCATCAAGTTCTTCCACCTCATCAAGTCCTTCCACCACTTCCACCACTTCCCCTCCCTCAACTACATCATCTTCCACTCCCTCAACTACATCATCTTCCCCTCCCTCAACTACATCATCATCTTCTCCATCATCTTCTCCATCATCTTCCCCATCGTCTTCCCCATCTTCTTCCCCATCATCCTCTACTGAATCATCCTCCACTGAATCATCTTCCTTCTCCCCCTCCATTTCGGTCCTCGCAACCACAGTCTATTCCATAACAACCGTCGACGGCTCGTCCCAAACTCACATGGTCAAAACTCAGTACATCACCCAATACCCAACCTCATCATCCACCCCATCTCCTTCTCCGTCTCCTTCTGCTGTTCTGAAAAGCTCAAACTCGTTTTTCGACTCTAAAGGCAAAGTAGCAGGAACTTTTACGGCCGTAGGAATCGTAGCGTTGGGTGTTATCTTCGGAATTCTATACTGTTGTTGCTGTGCTGGACCTTTTGGACGGCACAAGCACGACGACAACGACGGGTATACCGACGAAGAAAGCCAGGTTTCGTCCGAAGACTCGCTTTCTCACACTAAACTGATTGCCATGATGCGGCATTCCAAGAACGGGTCTGTAGCCTCCACCACTCCTCTTAAAAGAGACAATTCCAGCAAGTCTATTTTTACCATATTCAACTCCGTCAGCGGTGCTTTGGCCGGTTTGGGCGATGAAACCCCCAGAAATGAGCCTGTAAAACGTAGTGGCTCCAAATCCAATTTCAACTCGCCCATGGTCAATAATGAGCAGACAATGTTTCCTATAAATGAAATGGACTACAGACTAGACCCGAAATCCATCTTTCTAGCCACAAACGCAAGCACAAAGTCGTTGGACGACGACGTAGACTACTCACGAAGAATCCTCAAAATCACCAATCCAGAAACCCCAGAAGAATAACAACTATTTCAATAACTGATGAGACAACTGATGAGACAACTGTTTTGTGGATAGTTGATATTATGGTAACTGTTCTATTAGCCAGTGTTTCTAATAGTCTACTAGTGTCTTTTTCGTCAACTATTTCTGGATGTAATTGTCTGATTTAGTATGGTTATTCTTGGTCAACTTTGTCCTTAGTCTTTGTGCTGCATTCTGGTTTCTCCTCGTCATTCGTTATTTATTCAATTCTATATATACGGTTTAATGTCATTTACATCAGATTATGTCTCCATTACATATGTTTAATTATATTTAATGTCTTTTCTATTAATCAATATCCGATTCATCTGATAACGAAGCATCCGAGTTTTGCTCTTCGTCCTTTTCCTTCATTTTCTGTTCAAAACTGGCCTCCGCCTGATACACCGTCACGCTCTTTTTCATTTTGTTCATCTCTTCATTATCTACTGTTTCGCTGGTGAACCTTACTCTTGGTTTCCTAGACTGGTTATTACTTTGCACCTCCTTCTTTTCTGTTTCTTTCTTGGCTTTTCCCTTCTCTCTATTTACACTCATCTTGTCTTCCTCCGCAATTCCCCAGATTTTAGACTTTTTTTTACCAAAATTGTTCTTTTCACGACGATCCATTTTGCGTCACTACATATGTCATTCCTGCGTAGAATCACAAGGCTAGGTAGGCTTACAGATCACATCCTTCCCCGATAGCAATCTTTATCCTCGTATCGTTTCGGTCGAGGCGTTACGTTGCAGAATCAGTCGACTTTGTTCGACTTTTCTTCTCCCAAGCCATATTCCCTTGAAACTGAATATGCGATTGAAAACATTCTACTCTGGTTGATTCAGTATATTAGCACAACTATTTGGCCTTCTTTTACATTATCTTGGCATCCAAATATTGTTTTCTTTTTCTCTATTATTCTGATACACTATATACATTGATGCACGTCGTTATGAACTAACTTTTAGACTATGCAACTTTATTCTTTCCGTGCACAAGCGAAAAAAATTATTCGGAGAACAAATTAAGGTTTGGAATGATTGTGAAACCGGCCATGTGCATCCAAAACAGTAGCAATTGTGACTAGCTGTGGCTATTTCGGAACTCCATGTATAGAAGTGCGCCGCTTCTGGCCAAAATAAGAATGCCTATTCTCATCAAGCGTTATTCTCTATTGCACTAGACAGATGGTTGACTCAAATATAGCAGTTTCGCTCCCGTGAGGCTAGAATGTTTGCGAACGAAAGGGTATGCTGGAAATGTAAGAGTAAGGGCTAGCCGAGTGCTAGCATGTATGCCCTCATTGCCTCCTGACTAGAAGGGTCGAAAATTGACACATTTTGGCATATGTAGTGGCTATGCAAAGGTTACGAACCGCATGCAGCACCCCCGTTGTGTTGCCGTCAAATATGGTCGGCCGACCCTTTCATTAAAAACCTTGAAATGTCAGGGGCCGGGGGTTCCAATTGTTACAATATATATCGAGCCAATTGCCCATGAAATGAAATACTTTGTTCCTTCAAAGCCATCATGGATTTCAAGTTAACTACCTTAATACTTCTCTCGTTGGTCCCTTCTATCGCTGGCTTTTTAAGCCCTGCCGATCTTAGTGAGTTAGCTAGAGGCACTCATGGTTTTGTAAAGCTCGACTTTACAAATAGCAGAGTCAATGCTAAGACGGCGTCGGTTTCTTCAAAGCCAAACAAGAAATTTCCTAGTGGAGCCTTGATTCCAGAAAACGGTTCCTATGACATCACCCTTAGCTTTGGTTCAGACAAACAAAATCTTACCGTAGCCCTTGATACCGGAAGTTCCGATTTATGGGTTCCTTCGGCAGGTGCAACTCTGGGTGGTTACGATAACTCCACTTCCACTACTTACCAATCCACCGGCCAACCGTTCGTCATCCACTATGTCCTGGGCGAAGCATCGGGAACTTATGTCACAGATACTGTGGGCTTATCTAACGGTTTTTCTCTCACCAATTTCCAATTTGGTGACGTTTATTCTGAGCAAGATTCCCCTCAAGGAATTTTGGGGATCTCGTATGAAAGTCAAGAAGCCATATCAGAAGGTGAATCCGAATATCCTAATTTCCCAGTGGCCTTGAAAAATGCAGGCTATATTTCCAAGACTGCTTATTCTCTTTTCTTGAACGATGAAGATGCCACCAGTGGTACAGTTATTTTTGGAGGCTACGATACGGAAAAGTATTATGGAGAATTGGCTACTATTGATGTAGTAAACCCTCAAAACGGATTACAGGCCAATTTGGACTCTATCACCACTCCAAACGGCCAGCCTATTTCGGTCAATGCGGTTGCTGCTCTTGACAGTGGTACTACATTGGCCTACTTACCGGGTGAAATTGTTAGTGCTATTGCTCTGGACCTTGGTTTGAATTATGATTCCAAAAATGGATACATTGACATCGACTGTAGTGCTTCTCCTAAGGGTAACCTTACCTTCACTTTGAGCGGAAACGATATCACAGCCCCACTTTCAACCTTTGTTCTTGAAGTCCAACAAGGACAGTGTGTTTTTGGTCTTTTGGGTTCTGAAGTCAATTCCCAGGGTTACAATTTACTAGGAGATATCTTTTTAAGAAATGCATATGTCATTTATAATCTTGACGAAAATGTCTTTCAAATTGCTCAAGCCAAATACACTTCTGCTTCCAACATTGTCGCTATCAGTTAAGTCTATTTTTATGCTTTATACGAATGCTTTTAGACAATAATATTCAGAGGAAATTACATCTCATGAAACAAAGGAGGTGAAAGATAATAGATGTTCAATCAGTAAATTCAACGTAAAAAAAAAGTATTAATTATCTACTATATTATGAGTGAATTATCAAATTTTCACAAGATAATGACCCGAAAGGCACCAGTCATTTCATATCTAATATGATATTTAGAATTTCACGATACAAGTATCGTTTTCACAAAGGTGAACTCAATAATATATTTCATCTTCCTAATTAAATTTCTTTGTTAGGGCTGATAGATTCTGATTCAATCGAGATTGTCTCATCACTTGGAACAAACTCTGGGTTCAATTTGGAATTGTAAAGAATAATTCCATTCTCTCTTGCATTTTCCCTTTCTTGACGCTTGTAAAAGTACAAAACGACAAAAGTCCAGACTGCCAGCCCAAATCCGCAAGCAGCAGTCAAAGAGTAGCCTTTAAGATACCTTGGTGCTTCAACAGTTGGCCAGACCAATACTGAAAGCCAGGCAGTAGTCAGCTGAGAAAAGATATTCATTATCACCAAGATAATTTGTCTTTGCCGAACGTCTTTTCTACAAATATCTCCTTGCCAAGTATACATGGCCGGCGACATCGACCATCCAAAGTATTGTAAGCACCACGCAAACCACTTTGCTCCTTCAGGAACATCCCAAACTGCTAGAATTACGTTTCCTATTACATTAAAGGTTTGCGAGAATGCAATTGCGGCCCATCTAGACTTTAAAAGATCAGCAATGCCACAGGTAAGTATTAGCCATAAAATTCCTAGTGCTGGGGTGAGTGCTGTGTAGTCCTGAAGATCGCCAGCACTGAAACGAGGGCTGCCGTCTTTGCTTTTCAACGATTGCAACCATAAAGCATAAGCTCCGGAACTTCCGTTACTATTGTTCCACAACAATGCACACCAAATTGTAACAACGTACAAATGCCAAGTTGAAAATATAGACTTCCACAACTTTATATCAAGAAAATACTTCACCACGTTCTCTCTCGGCTTTGCATCTTTTTGATCATCCTTCATGCGTTTTCTTGCTATTCTTATTTCTTCATCTGTCAAGAAAGCACTGTAGCAGTCTTGTGGTGTACCTGGAATCATATAAAATCCCAATATACCTATAGCGACAGAAATTAGTCCGTCAATTATAAATATCCATTGCCAAGCTTCAAGCCCAGCAACATGCTGCAAATGTCTTTCAATGGCTCCCGCTAATAAGCCAGACGTTAAAATACCCAAGAATTGGCCCATGTAGAAGAATCCGGCTCTTCTGGTGATTTCTCCAGTACCGTTCTTGAACCAAGAAGCGAACAAGGCATGGAATGCAATATAAAATGATGCATCCCATCCTCCTATAAAAAACCGCAACGCTTTCAATTGCGATACACTGGTGACTCTGTAAAGACTGATTGTGAAAATGGCCCACAAGATTTCAAGAATAGGCATCACATAGTTTAACGGCAAAGCATAGAGAATGTACATGAAAGGGATCTGGAAAACGATGTTTCCCACGGTATACATTACTTGGGTGTCGACGAAATCGTTATCCTTCATTCCAATTCCTTCCTTGAGTCCTCCAATGTACGCATTTGTTATATTTGTTTGATCGAGATAACTTATCCAGTAGGCCATAAGTGAGTATAGAGTCAATAACAAATCCAATTTCCAGATAACTCTCCTCTCGGCAGGGGTGTCGTCATCGTGAAACCATTTGTACCACTTCCGATTATTTTTAGAGCTTGTGCTAACCCTATATTCAAACTCATCAAAGAATTTCCACCACTTACGGTCTTTTTCGTCTCTATACTCAAAAATCGGGCTCTCTATACTTCTTGCCTCGATATACTCCACCTCCTTTTTGTCAGTCGAGATATCTGGATTTTTGCTTCCCAAGTCAATCACATCATTTGCATTCTCAATAATATTTCCATGCTCATCTTCATCGACTATTCTTCTGGTGGGAATAAATCCCCATTTCATTCTCTTCATTGGTTCCGGCAACCGCATCTTCTCTGATGAACCATTTCCATGTCAGGGCATCTCAATAAAACATACAGTTAGGTGAATCAATTTGCAATTGTGGCCCCGAATTTGCAAACAATCAGACTGCGTAGAAGCAAATTAGGTTCCTCAGACCAATCTCTGTACAATACAATTTCGCACCCACACCTGTCAAAACGGGAGGATGATATATTTTCTGGGAAATTGACGTACCTTAATGTAAGTGTGGCTGCGGAATTTTTCCGAAATGCACCCCTGTCTGAATTCAGGCTGAGATCTATAATTCGATCGCCAGTGAGAGAAACTGATTTGAAGACCCCAGATTGGAATCTTGTAAGCCGATTATCATGAGCATGTCGATTTCATCCCCTGATCTTAAGAGACTTGCCTACCAGCCATTCGTGCTTTTGAGAGATTGGTCGCACCAGCCAGACGCTTTTGGAAATGAAGCCCCTCGGAGAATTTGCCAGCAGATAGCTCTGAGCCAATCACATGTACACAGGTAATAGAAAAGCATATTGAAAGGAGAATACAATGGTTCTTTTTGTATAAGGTTTTTCCTGGCTGATCTAAAAGAGACCCTGACTTTATTTTAGTAATATAGTATCACTCTATTTTGGCGCTAGAACGTGCATAGTCGAAAAATTGACCTGTTGAATTCTGAAAGTAGGTTAGCATTAACGTAATATGGAGCAAAACCACGAATAAGTTCCCATCTCATGGAATGATAAGGCAGAAATAGTCATATTCAATTCATCCTAGCACTCATAAATTTAAAACGTTCTTTATATTTAACTTCTTGGGCGTGTGGCGTAGTTGGTAGCGCGTTCGCTTAGCATGCGAAAGGTCTCCGGTTCGACTCCGGACTCGTCCATTTTTTTTATTTAGATGGTGATCTTATTCTTGGATCAGTCTTTTTTGTTTCCGTAGCAGTATGTATGTAAGCTACAAATCATATGGAGGTCTTTCCATGTGCAAGTTAGCTTTGACTAATGAACTGAATTAATGTCGTCGATTATATCTGCGTAACCTCCACCTTTTGTCTTGGTCGAAATATGCCCCCACCGCGACAAGCTTGCTTTTGATCGGAATTGGCGAATGTCGCGAATCAGTTTTAAACGAAAGAGTGTAATATATCTCTGGTATCTAGTGTTTTCTATAGGTACTTAATCTGTGATCAATGAACCGAAATTGATAGATTCGAGTCTTCTTATGTTGCACACTTTGTTCGCATCGCAATTTAGTATGTTTTGCTGTATATCGTGGTATTACATCTACTGTACTACAACTCCATCAATACTATATTTCATAGAAAACTGGCGAAAAATTAAAAAAAATTCAAATTTAGTCTGTCATTACATGGCTGTGCGAGGCTTCAACCCAAACTCATACGTTTATTTCCCGTTCGTATAACAAACACAATCACTGCTATGAATGCCCAATCATTGTGACAGCTGCTTTTCAGTCCCTTTCTCTTTTCTTCACTGCGAATAATACATTACATATATGATGCTCTTTTCTGTTTTTTGCATTTATAATGTAGCGCTATAAAACGGATATATGCGCGGTTTGAAAAATATCATGTACCTCTGAAACCAGGATGATTCTTTCATACCCACATAATAGGTTCTTATTTGCAACAACGTGCTATGAGCAATGATGTAATGTAAAGTGCATGCAATGGCATAGTTGAAGGCTGTCAAAACATCTGTCATAGCTTAAAAATTTGGCAGATCAATTGGGGTTCAGATGTGCTACTGCATCGATAAGCATATCTCTTGACTTCACGGCTGTTCATTCAAGTTCACCTCACTAGCTTTTTTTCAACTTTCTATGTTATCTGTGAACAGAATGGTGGAAGTAGGACAAAATTCACGATTGAATTCAACGTAGCTGGGACGAAATGAATATAGTCCTGTTGATTAATAATTGTCGTATTGGTTTGTATGCAGCTCACTAGAGCCCATACTCTACATTCAAATTCTAAAATCTTCAATCCTTTATGAAAACTAGGGCTAATCCCCAGGAAGGTTTTGTTTATTGTGCGTATTCTAATTAATTGTTTTGAATAGTATTACTGATTGTAGTGTTTCTAAATTGTCGTCGAATCTTGTATGAAATAGTGACATATGTAGTGATTGTAAGATGATATGTTGCAATTCCACTTTCTGCCCGAAATTTGGTGCCCACATTGCGACTTTTCACGAAGTAGACGGTATATAGTATTTTGGTACCAAACTACATTCCAAACGTAATTAACTGTATGGTGGTAATGATTTTGATTTCAATGGCATATTGCAATTCTTCTATTGATGACTTAGCCATCATGCCAAATGGGATGTGTCAGATACTCGCTCGTCGTGTCAGAAATCCGCTTTCACGATAAAGGTCAGTTTTGTTTTGCGATTTCGATGTGCTGTATACTTTTAAGTCTTTCTAAATGTGTGTCGTTCACATACCTATACATGATGCAGTATGCCTACACATCATACAGTATACCTATACATCATACAGTGTGCCTATACAGTATATAGTGTGCCTTTACAGTATACAGTATGCCTATACATGATACAGTATACCTACACATCGTACCGGATGCTTGTACATGATACAGGGTACTTCTACAGAGTGCCAGATACTTATACGCATTGCAGTATTTGCACCCAAACGCCAAAAGTTGCAATTTTCAGAACTATGTGCAGGAAATCTTTGATCTTTATAGAAGTTACTCTTAAGGTCATAAATATGAGTCGAACTATGAGCCTTGAATTGATCAATTAGATGGTTTGATCTTTCCTCTTGTTTCAGCGATTAGGGAAACTACAAGTATAAGAAGTTTGCGCGATAACTAAGAACATCTCCATCTATCTAGTATGATTATTTTTGATCAATAAGACAAGATGTATCAGTGCGTATGCGAGTTTCTAGAGTTGTGAAATATAAAGCTGTCAAACTGTCCGTGTAGTCACTTCGAACCTGGTTTTCTGAACTTTAAAGTTTATTGAATTCGGCGTTGAGGACGATGTGGCCGCGATGAATATTTTCTCGCGCAGCTGAATACGTCATCGACCCGAGGACCTTTGGAGACTGCACGAATTCCAGTACTTTATATTTCAAGGCTTATAAGTAAAATGAATTGCATACCTCAGTCTTTCCATGTATAGATGATATCCTGGTCGAGACTACGTAATTATTTCTCAAAAAACGTAGCGGTGTATATCTGACATGTATAAATATCATGTATAATGTCAGTCGCGACGATCCTCACTTCATTCTGCTCGAACATACTAAAAAGAAGATGGCTTTTTTAGTAATATTTTAAGCCTTGTTCAGCCTACATCATAAATACAACAGCTGATAATTACATTTATTGGTGATGGTGGGCCGTGTGGCGCTGTGGCTATGACGACAAAGTATAAAGTGTAATTCTTGATGTATATATATGCACAATCCTGTAGAGTTTGTATTTGATCGACAATAAATTCAGATAAATGGTCGTTCAATTGTTTTCAGTTCAGGTTTTAATCCTTGCTTATATATTGTCGGTTCACGGACTTGCAATCCCTACTGAAGTAAGCTGTCTAGGAAAGAGAAGTGATGGGTTTTTAAAGTTGGATTTCGTCGTTAACAAAGGCTCTGTTGCTAGACGTGGAACTCTCTCAAAGAGATATCCAACATCTCCATTGACTAATGTCGGAGTTGCGTATGACCTTACTTTGAATTTTGGAACAGATGGTCAGCCAATTACAGTCTCTATCGACACTGGAAGCTCTGACTTATGGGTGCCCTCGGTTAATTTAACATCTGGTGGCTATGACGGTTCGAAATCGAGCGATTATAACAATACCGGAGAGCCATTCGGCATTACTTACGTCAAGGGCAATGCTGAAGGAACCTGGGTTACCGATCTTGTGACAATCCCTAATGGTCCTTCTCTTCAAAACTTTCAATTTGCCGATGTCATTACTGAATATGAACAGTCCACTGGTGTCCTTGGGGTTGGATATACTAGTGGGGAAGCAATTGTGGGGGATGAAGATACGTATCCAAACTTTCCAGTTGCCTTAAAGAATGCCGGTATCATAAAAAAGACTGCTTACTCTCTTTACTTGAATGACGCAGACGCTACTACTGGCTCTATTATCTTTGGTGGGTATGATACCGAAAAATTCCTGGGAAGTTTAGTATCTCTTCCTATTCTTGGGGCACCACAACAGGGCTTGACAGTTAATCTTGACTCCTTGACACTTTCTAATGGTAGTGAAGTAACTGCTGATGTCCAAATCTTTGTTGATAGTGGTACCACCCTTACCTATTTGCCATGGTACGTTGTCTCTGCCATTGCTAGCGCTGCTGGGTTGAACTATAATGCCACTCAGGAGATTGTTAGTGATATTGAGTGCGATACTAAACTTAATGGAACTCTCGGATTCAATTTTGATAATGTAACAGTTAAAGTTCCTTTGCAGTCATTGGTCTTTAGTTATAATGGTACGTGTCAGTTTGGCATTGCAGGAGATTTGAACTCAGGAGGACTGGATTTTTTGGGTGACACTTTCTTGAGACATGCCTACGTTGTATACAACCTTGACGATAATGTTATTGATATTGCGCAAGCAAAATACACCTCAGCTTCCAACATCGTTGCTATTACTTAGTGGAGTCGAGTCAGGAAGTTTCAATGTTGCAGCCAAAGTGACATAATCGATTGTATGCAGTTCATGCATGTTATATTGTGTTTCTTGACTGCGTCTGTAAAAGAATCTTGCGTTTTCTCCAGTGGTCGGCCTATATGAATTGTTTATAGCGGCGATTTTAATAAACAATTTTCAATTAATGACTGCTTGTGTATTCCCAAACTGTCGTGGAATCTTGTAGCTTCATCGCATAAAACTTATATGCAGTGACCTGTTCAAGTGACATGTTGCATAACGCATATTTTTTAATTGCGTCAAACCTGGGTGCAACAAGTAGATTATATGCAGTATTCCAATCCCTAATTGCGTCCTATTATTAGCCTTTAGTCGTGTGGCGGTACTGCATTCTTAATTCTATTGCATACTGCAACTTGTGCATTAATGAATAACCAGTGCATTCTTATCATGTTGATTTTTCTATATGAGTGCCAGCTTAACATAAAGTGTGTAAAATCATTTGTGGTACATTACTAGCTATTCGAAATAATCCAAAGTGTGATTTTTTCAAAAGTTTGTAATTTTTTTAAAATTATCACAGCTCGTTAGAATTGCTCAATGGGATAAAGGTTCACTTCATTAAATAAGGACTGAGTAATTGATAGTTTTTGCAGTGCTTATGTCAAGATCTGCACGATTAAAACTGGGCCGTATGAAAGAAGGAGAGTCGAGGCTTGGACTCGGAATATTTAGAATGCGCCTTAATAGTTTAAATTGATACGGGGCTACATTCAATGGCACGCTATGTTCTTGACGTCTTTCAGATAAGCTAGGATGTTTCCATATGAGTGCTAGGATGTTTCCATATGAGTGCTAGGATGTTTCCATATGAGTGCTAGGATGTTTCCATATGAGTGCTAGGATGTTTCCATATGAGTGCTAGGATGTTTCCATATGAGTGCTAGG